>JAAVTG010000022.1:0-34052 GCA_011947345.1 Phytophthora quininea | reverse complement strand
ATCGAAATCGAAGGTGCCCACTCGGATGCACAATCAGTGATGTCCATGCCAGCACTGTCCGGTGCTTTTCATCGTGCTTCTCGAGGAATGTAGCGCCATCTAACATCATTTGGGAGCCTGTAGCGGAGTCAAAACTCATTGAGAAACGTAGCTCGACAGTCTGCGGTGAGCAATCCTTTGTCTAAGATAAATACAACAGCATCAGTCTCAATACTAGTGCATCAACGGCAGTGGTAACGCACCTTCAAGTGGAATTGAGTCTGCGCTTCTGGCCACTGCTGGCTCATTAACGTCTCCCACAGAAGCGTTCTCGCTGCCTCAAGTGTGCAATCAAGAGGAGTCGTAGTAAGGAGCTCTACGCATGTGCCGCCAGAACGATCGCGCTTAACCCTCGAGATCGACTCAGCGTAGATAAACGCATCCATCGAGAAGGAGCCCAGCACGGAATCGGTAGCGTCAAAGGCTTGGTGGACCGCGCCCTGCAGACCTGCCGACGTCATCGCGTACTCCATAAATCTCGACTCCAATGGGGAGGGCTCGAGTGACAGCGACAACTCCATCAGAGGGTCGATCTTCTGCATCAATTAACGGGGTCAATATCTTGCTACAATGCAGATTTCTCCACAGCGGGAACGTACCGTCAGCTGTGCTCCTTTCTGTTTGAGGACGTCGCGGATTTTCCCTGTCATCTGCAGACGCTCTACCAGCAATGCCTTTAATTTCCCGTTGACATCTTCAGCTTCTAGTCTTTTCCGCCCCTCCTCAACTGCAGCGCGCAGCCACGTGGACGTTGCGGGTGTTTCTGCCAGTCCTTCGCTGGCAATAGCCTGACGATCTCCACTCGCTCGCTGTAGCCTCGTCAGTATCGCCTCGTACTCCTGCGCCTGCTGCTTCAGCTGCGCTCGCTCCGCCTTCCTCCGCTGGCGTCTGCGCACGTCGTTCAAGGGATTGCGCTCCCGTTTCTTTGGCTTGGGCGTCGACGTTGAGCTGTCCGTGGGCTCGTCATGGACGTCGTCGAGGAGCAGCAGGTCGTCGCAACTGCCGAGGAGCTCCAGTGCCTCCTCGAGCGTCAACGACGCGTACTCGTGCTTCGATTCTTGGTTCATCTCGACTGATGAGACAGAATGGCGAAATGCCCGCCAGCTGGCTCACGCCGAGAGCGGTTCACTTTTGTGTGGTTGAATTCGGCGGAGACCGTGAAAGACTCATATGAAAGTTCACTACGTATATTTGTACGGGACCACCTCGTGCTAGCTGCCTACTCAATCTCGTCGTACGACGGTCCACTCGCGTTGATTGCCTTCGAGTGGTGGTGCGGCGAGAACATCTCGGACTCCTCCGCCTCTACGTCCTCACCCGAAAGGACCTCGTCGTTCTCGCTCTTGAGATAAGCAAACGCAGCAAGGAACACGAGTGCAAGCGGAACTGCCAGGTCGGTGACGGCCCACATCACGCGTGCGCCGTAATGCTGGTAGAAATAACCGCCCACCATGGTGCCCACTGCACGAGCCAATCCGTTCTGGGTCGCGTTCAAAAGCCCCATGACAGTTCCTTCACACCCTTTAGGTGCTGCGGCGTAGATGTACTGCGTGCAGGCAGCCCAAGCCAATCCAAACGTGCATCCATGCAAGAACTCAAACGGGATGGCGCTCCAGGCGTTCGTCATGACCGAGTAATACGTGATCCGCAGCGCGTAGGCTGTAATGGACACCAGCAGGACTTTCACCGTGCCGAGCTTCTTGATGATGGCGTGCGAGAAGAAGAACGCCGGCAGCTCGGAGATGGTCTCGCACATGATTGCAATGCCCACAATCTGAGCGTTGCCGCCGGACAAGTTGAACAGGTTGAGCGCCAGGAAACTGGACAGCACGCCATACATGAGACCCATGAACACCACGACAAGCAGCAGCATGATGACGTCCTTCTTTCTCCGATACGGCGCATGTTGTTGGCAAAAGAAGGAGCACCGGCGCTCTTGCCGCCTTCCTCCATTGCCGAGTGGTTATCTTCATGATGTCCGTGCTTGACCGGTGGAATGGTGCGCAGAACCAGCAGCGAGGCGAACATGAAAATGATGCTGATGTTGAACGCCCAAGAAATGCCAGCAGCAGCAACTGCCAGACCCGTAATGTACGCGCCGGTGCCCCAACCAACTGCTCCAAACAGACGTTGCTTGCCGTACTCACCGCCGACCTTCTCTATCATGTCGAGCACTGCGTGGTCCATGAGCGAACCCGCAGGCATGGACTGGAAGTTGGCGAGCACCAGCACCGCTAGAGTCCAATGGTAGGACCAGTAGAAGTACTGGATGGAGAACATGAGCAGTCCACCCGAGATGATGCAGAAGTTGTGCACCAGACGCTGGTTGTGGATGTAGTCTGCGATCGCGCCCCAGATCGGAGGCGACACCATGGCGCAGATGCAGGGCAGCGTCTGCAGCAGTCCGATCTGCACCTTGGAAAAGCCGGCGGTCTGCTGGTAGTAAACGGCCAGGAAGATGGCGACCGACGACTGCTGCACGTTGGAGATGGCGTACATGAGCTTAGGCTGCCAGAGGCAGTTGTCGTACCAATTCGCGGGCGGCGGCGGAGCCGTCTTGTTTGGCGCGCACATTGCGGAGACCTTGTGCTATTACGACGAGTGTGACCTGGACAGCGCGACTTGGAGAATGGCGTTAGCTCCGAGGGTGGGGAGCAACTCGCAGTGCTCGCCAAGTACGTCATCGCTTGTCGAGACTTCATCCACAGGCACTTTGGCGACACGATTGGCGACAGCTGGGGCAAAAATGCATCCACACATTATTTGTGCCGCTCGAGCTTCCTACTTGACACCCCACCTCGAATGCGATGTTAAACCATACAAGTTAACCTTCATGAGGACGGAAGGCATTTTCCATTCTAAATTTATGCCAGGGCGGACTGGAATGCTGCACGCACTTTGCACAGTTTCGACCGACAGATACAAGAGGTGCGTGTTGAGAAGACAACAACCATGACGCTCGACGGCAACTTCAGCGCAGGTGAGTGAGCAGAACAGTAGCGACCATTGAAGTGCCGCCGCAGAGACCGCCACGCAGTATCGCGTACGGGCAGGTCTTATGGAAGCGTTCGTCGTAACCGTAGAACTTGTCCTAAACAAATACCTCGATAATAAGGAGGGAAAAACAATGACTCTTATTTTCGAGGGTAAATTGTTACTGCTCTGCTATTGCCCGACAAAAGCAATGAGGTCTTCTTGTCCATTTTTCCGTAATAACTCCCGTTGCATGGCAGTATACTTGCCACGGACCTGTTGTCCCATAGACCGCAGCGCGCGATCTCGGACCCGATCGATGTGCTCGCCATCCACGACTGTACAGCCCATCGCCTTTTCAACTGCGACTGTATAGTGTGCTCGAATGACAGACTCGTGCTCTAGGTTCGCGGATGACCGAACCACGGCTAGGGAGGCGCACTCGAAAGCAAAGAGCGCCGCACCTGTCGAAGGATATCGCTACCCACGACATCGCAAAACGATTGGAGTCCATGCTGTTGGATGTCGAGCGGAACCCGTTTAGTATGATTGTCTGGTACGGAGCGCCAAGCTCAAGCGTGAATTGTTGATCACGAACATCGTCGCCATCTAATTCAAGCTCCTGCAAAACGAATAGCAAGAAGAAAATATTGGTAAGAGAAAGAAACGTTGTGGAACAAACTGGAACCTCACCGGTGTACAGCGCGCGCCATGGAATGCACTTCTAGCGATAGCGTGAACCTTGGTGCCAAGCAGTTGTATGGCGCGATCAAGTCCACAACTCAATGGTGTCGTTGTCTGCACCTCTATCGTAGGTCCGACCACCGAATGCAATTGCATGTCATAGCTGCACGACAAGCCCGGCGTTTTCGCCAAAGTATCAGCTGCGTCGTTAACGGCAACGCGCATCCGTTGCAGCGTAGCCTCGAGTTCACGTTTAACGGCTGTGGGATTAATATGAAGAGTGGTTGGGTCGCAACACTGGGCACACTGAGAATGCTGCGGTGCTGATCGCACGTGAGAGTAGGCTGGGCTTCCCAGCTTGTCGATAACCGATCGCTGGCATACAAAAGAAAAGAATCAGCCGACAGTTAACACGAATAACAAGACCTGTCTCTCCTACCGGCAATGCAGGCCTCTTCTCGAAGAGGCTGCGCAGCGACTTGATCGTTCCGCGCTGCGAGGCCACCGCCCTCTTCAAAGTCTCATTTACTCGCTCCGCCTGCACGCGCTCTTGTCGTTTTGCAGCAGCCTCTCTCTGCCACTCGCTCTTCCTCTTTGTCGGCAGCAGCGTTGGCACCGCTGTCCCCGGTCGAACTCTATTGCAACTCATCGCGGCGTCTTGGTCCATCGTTTCACACTCTCGTGCTTCCATGTGAAGGCCGTTGGCTTGCTGCAACTGAGCCAACTTCGTCTGCAGCGCCTGTACCGCCTCCTGCAGCTCTTGTCGCTCCTGCTTCTTGCGCTGCCGCCACTGGGCATCCTGGCGACGCTCTCGAGCCCCTCTCACGCGCTTGGGCTTCGCGGGTCCGGACTGCTGGCCGCTGGTGGAGCTGGTCCGCGCAGACATCGAGCTGTGCCTCGATACGAATCGGAACTAAGTGCGTGCGCTGTTTATGCGGGGAGATGATTGCGAGTGCACTTCCTGGTCTCACGTAATGACGTCTTTTAGAGGAAGGGATCGTGAGAATATACGACTTGTTTTGTTTTGGTTGCTGGCCAACTAGATACACACGCTAGTAGACTCTGGAGGCGGCAGACTGGTCCACTCGGTGAGCACGCCTGAGAGCGACGACGTGAGCGCGTACTGGGTCGTCAGCAGCCGCTTGAGCGCCTTGTTGCGCTCCTCTGCTTGTTCTCTCTCCTGGCTCTGTTTGGCGGCGATGACTTTCCACAGCGACTCGGCGTGTTGTTTCTCGCTATTTGCTTTCTGGTCGGCTCCGGGGCGTTGCTGTAACTGGGCCAACTCCTCCTCCAGCCCCACGATCTCCCGACGCAGCAGTTCGATCTTGCCTTTGTTGCGGAGCCGCGGCTGAGGCGAGGCGGGGCGTCTGCCGCGTCGCGCTCGAGGCGACTCTGCTTTGAGGCTGTGGACTAGCTGCTTCCTGGGCAGCGTCGTCCTGGTGTGCGGCTTCTCGACGGCCACGTCGCTCCAGATGTCGTCGTCCACGTCCAGCAGCGCGAGGATCTCGGTGACGAGGAGCTGCTCGTCGGCGGCATCGACCTCCAGCAGGAAGCTCATGGCAGTTCAGTGTCTGTGTCTTGAGGTGTGTGTCGCTCAGGGAAATTTGCAACTGAGGTGGCACCTTGCCACTGCCATGGCGAAGTGAGGAGTGAGTCAACAGCGAAGCGATCTTCGGCCGATTACGCAATTGTTGCTCAGCACGCGAACGATGACTTCACCACCGTCGAAAGAATGTGTGCTAACCGCCCGATATGTGTGCTGGCACCGCATTAGATTTTGCGGCAGGCACCGCGTCAGAAACGCTTGCCTTGCTTCGGCTGTCGGCTGTACTGCATCGGAAGCCGGGCTTTTTCAGCGAGTAATGCCCAGCAGAGACCGATCCGTTCGTGGCTGCGTGGTAATGCTATCGGAAGTTGTTCTTAAAAATCGCGGCGGAGCTCAATCGAAAGGTGCAACCCAGAGGCCGTGGCTGGCATGGCGCTAGTGTTTTCTGCATCACTTGTCCTACCTGCCGCCTTTTAGCAGAGCGATTGACGCGCAGGATGCGATTCCAATCCTCGACCGACAGGCAGTGCTAGGTGTCGACGCGCTCCTTGTTCTACCTTGCCCTGCAAGGACAACCCTGCCAACTCCGCATGGACTCGCCGGGTAATTCCACTGCAAAGCAACCTGCCCTCCGCGCTTGATATCTTGTTCCTGATCGGTAGCTACTTCGTCTACACCTAGACGCAACGTTATCACGTTGTGAAATGTGGGGCTGCTACGAGGGATATCCCGTGCCAACCACAATGAGACTATCCAGTGTCTTGCTGAGCGAGAGGGCCTCGGCGCGCGACACCAAGCTGGACCTGCACAACTTCGCCTTTGTCCCAGAACGATGGCGCCGCTCCCCGACGAAGCAGTGCGCTGTAGAGCTGGTCATGACGTCCAACCGCTCAGGCTAGGCGCCACTGGGATCCATACCCCCAAGAAGAAGCGTGTGCGCCGCCGGAAGGTGGAGCTTTTGCATCTCCGCCAACTGGCGGGCGAGCTGCAGCATCACGTGGAGCGCCTCAAGAAGCAACGCGTCTCGAATCAATCCTCACTGGCCAGAGAGTTTTCTTTCGTATGGGAAGGAATCGCTACTCGCCAATTGGCAGCGCGTGTACAAGCTGAGAAGGAAAACGAGGGGCTCACGGCGGTTCTTCGCTCGCGCCACGAACTCTCGCTTTCCATGCAAGAGAAATTGTTGTGCAAGGCGTGGAGAACACAGGTGCGGACTCGGAATTATTTGTGCCGGCAGTACTGCATGACTTGACGATTGTTGTTGTTGCGCTTTGAGGGCAGAACCACAGTCAGCTAGAGCTGCTCGAGGAGAGCAGTGATAGCGCACAGTCGTGCAAAGCGGCTACAGACGAGGAAGGAGTGTTTGCAGATCTGCTCGTCTTGGTGATGCGGATGTACTTGGAGTTGCAGAAACAACAAATCGAGGACCCTAGAAGACCTCTGGCATTCGTTTCCTGCGGCATCTTTACAGGAGAGCCGCGCGTGAAGATCGAGAACGGAGGTGGCCCAGTCATGGAAACCCACGGACGTTTCTGTGTGCCATTTAATGTGATGGCCACCATGGCCGCGTGCTGGCGCTTGTTCGCTTCATCTCCTGTTGGCGAGGGTTTGACTTCGAGCCAGGTAGAGATGCTCGTGTTTTCCGGTATGCTATCGCTAGTTGACGTTTTCTCGTGTTTAGGAAACTACGGCCGAAGACAATTTGGTAGCGCGGTCGTTCGAGGTCGCTTCGACACATTTCGGACGGAAGGTTACTCTGTGTGGCCATCACACGTGCCGCACATTCAATAGTAAGTGTGGCTGCGCTACCATCGTTTTTGCTGTGCAGTCAAATGGAATGCTTCGACGAGGCACGCAGGTGCAAAAGACTGGTTGGATTCAAGTGCAAGAGGTTGAAAACAGCGATTCCACATCATTGATCGAGATGCACACGGAATTGGTTCCTCATTTTCAGCCATGCAGTGTGAATCAAGAGAGAAACACCCAAGAGCTCATAATTTGGTTGTCCAAGTCGCATCAAAAGGCGAAAGCATGGTATTCGCAAAGGTTGAGCGCATTCGTCGTGGAGGAGGCTTGGAAGCAATTTAACTTAAATATGAAGGCTGGCTGCGTGTTGCTTGTATTTTGCGGTATCTGTCACGGAAACCCGAATTTCAAACACGTTTCATGCAACTTGCTGCGGAGGTGCCTCCTCCAGCAGCGTGTTTTGGACGCCTTCATGAAACAAGCGCATACTGGCGCTGAGCGTTTCCACGACCCCATAGCAGAGTTGCTCGAAGTCGCGCATTGCTGATTCGTATCCTCCAGCTCCATATTGAAGGTCGTTAAATACTTCATATTTCGTATGGAACACTGCTGCGTGATCTGGGTTATCGGGTACGCGTGAAAGCATTGCCCAACCTTTTTCGCGGAAGCAAAGCGACCGACGTTTAATGCCAATCGGGTCAGCGTTCTGGTCGTGCTGCGGTGGAATAATCGCTGATGTCCACATGTACAGTATACGATCCCGCTCCTCAAACTTGCGCACCATGGACACCCCGTGAAGCATGCACGTGTCTTGTCGATCCTTGACGTTCAAGTAATAGCTTTTAGCGACCACATTTGCGTTCAGATGGAAGCGGTGAACGAATTCTTTGCAGCACAAGCCGCCCTTGAGCTGCATTCCATTCCAGACCATTCGGCTGGCAGTGTCTAGGCCGCATCCCACAGGAGTCGCAGACATAATTTGCCCAAGCACGCCCCCAGACTTTGGATCGTGTGTGGTCTGCAGCTGGAAGGAAGAAGCGCCGGTTACTTCATCAAGTGCAAACACAGACTGTGCTTCCGTGTACATTTGGTCCAAGTACGCGCGAAGGTCGCCAAGCTGCGGAGTGGCGTCGTTGCTGCGCAGCGATGGCTCGGCCAGGATGGTAGACGGTGGACCAACTGCAGCTCCGATCTCGTTCTTCAGTGCATGGAAGTTCTGAAAAGTGGTTTGTAGAGTAGACGACGTGGTCATCACCTTGGCCAGGTACATCTTAAGCTGCACATTCAGCAGTTCCGCTTTTTGCCTCTTTAGCGCCTGCTCTGCTGCCTCTTCCAGCCACCGCGTCGACGTTGCTGGAAGTAGTCCAGTCGATAACGGCGACGAGCTTGCGGACAGCCTTCCACCTTGTTGTAATCTCTGCAGCTGCAGCTCCAGCCGCGCTATCTGCTCTTTCAGCTGCTCCCGCTCGCTTTTCTTCTTGGCGCGCAGCCTCGCACTGTATAGAGCGTTCTTGCGCTTGGTCTTCGACTGTTCAAACTTGTCCGGCCTTCGACGGCGCTTGCTCAGCTCTTCGGCAGCACCATCGCTGCTTCCCGACGTAGCTTCCGCCTCGCTCCCTCCACTGGCCGTCAGATCGAAGGCGTCGATGAAGGCCAGTGCCTCCGCCAGCACGGCCGGGTCTGCCAAGCGCTCCAAGAAGCTCATTTCAATTATCGAAATCGAAAATGCGATTTTGGCCAATAGAGCCTCTTCACCTCTGTGATTGGTAGAAATTGCTAATGGCGTCAACAAGTGATTACTCTCACTGTCCACAGAATGATGGTCCCAGCGCCACGGCAAGAGCACGGCCATTCCATTCCGACAACGATGGCGATGTCCCCGATCAGCTCGGACAGCGCCGGCAGCTCGCCGTCGGCGTCCGTAGTCCCGCTGGTGCAGCCCAAGAAGAAGCGCGTGCGTCGCCAGCAGGTGGAGCTCAAGCACCTGCGCGAGCTCAGCGGGAAGCTGGAGCGTCGCCTGGAGCAGCTCAAGAAGCGCCGCGCGTTCGGTCCGCAGCGACCTGTGCCAGCAGTGACCAACTGCCAATCCAGCAGCAGTCCCAACCCACAGGAGCTGCCACTGTAGCGTCAATATGGGAAGGCATCGCCGATCGCCAGTTCAAAGAACGCCAGCGTGTCGAGAAGCAGAACCAGGAGCTCAAGACGCTGCTGCGCACGCAGGCCAAGCGCGGTGTCGCTCTGGAAGAGAGGATGCAGCGAACCCTGACAGATAAGGTTGGAAATAAGAGGCTGATACGAAAGGAAGCTGAACTGACAAGGCTCTTTCCTTGCAGGACATTCTCTTGGCGGTGCTCCAGCTGGAGGTTTCGACCGCCCCACCTCCAGCTCCGACGTACGAAGATGACGATGCCATAGTTGCGGACTTACTTACCTTGCTGGCGAAGATTCGACTGGAGCTACAACGACGCCAGTTTGAAGACCCCAGAAGTCTGATGGTCAACGCTTCCTGGGGTTTGTGCACGGGAGTGCCAAATGTGAAGACGGACACCAAGCAAGGCCTTTTGCTAGAGTGTCACGGATGCTCGCTACTGCCTTTTAGTGCCAAAATTGCGGCTGCTGCTTGTTGGCGAATGTTCAGTCAAAACCCCTTCTCCAAACATGCGAGAGTGGACCAGGAAGTACGCAAACTAGAAGACGATACTGTGGCGCGGTCATTCAAGTGCTATTCGCCGCACTTCCAGGAAATGCTAGGAAACAACACGTGCCAAAAGTTCGTTGATCGCGATGGCTCCGTCACCATCGTGTTCGCAGGACGCTCGACCTCCACAAACGTCTCCAACAGCGTATTCAAAGATGTTCAATTGCAAAACTCAGGGTGGATCAAGGTGCGCCAAGCTGCCTCAACAGACTCGAGCAGCCCGTCATCCGCTATTCTCGAAATCCATGCAGAGATGCTGCCACAATTTCGAAGCGCTTATAATGAGCTCCGTGCGCGAGGACTCATCGACTGGGCGATCAAAACCCACGACTCGATGAGCGCGTCGTGCACGCAAACGTTGAACGACATGCTGCTGGAAGAGGACTGGAAAGCATTCCACGCTGCCAGAGAAACAGAGTTGGTGATCAAATGCGTGTAGCTGGCTTATTTTACGTTAATACACTTGGGAATTTTGCCATCGACCAAGCTTGTACTTCAACGCGTTGATGCGGTTCATGTGATTACGGGGCAGCTAGTTGAGACTTGGAGGCCAGGCATTTAAGAATTTGCGCAGGAGACAGTAAAATGACAAGGACTTGGTCGTCTGAAAGCGATGTCTGCATTGTTCCCACCCCGAAGAAGAAGCGAGCGCGACGACAGCAAGAGGAACTCCATGAGCTACGTGAATTAACGAAAAGCTGGACTTAAGAGTGCGTCAGCTCAAGAAGAGGCACACCGGTAAAGTTCTCTCCCGATCAACAATTACTACGACGAGTCTTAGTAGCGCATCCGCATGGGAAGCTATTGCCGATAGCAAGTTCCAGGAACGAGTATATGCTGAGGAATTAAACAAGAAGCTCAAACTCGCGCTGCGGTCACAAGGCAGCATCACTTCGACGCTCCAGGCAAAATGAAAAGGGAACTCGACGACGAGGTTAGTATGCACGCACGATGACTGAATTCGTAGGAACTGACAGAGATACTCTGTCGCCTCCAGCGCAAACACATTGTTTTGATGGCGTTCGAGTTGCAGCAAGACAAGAACTTTTGTTGGGATATCTCGTCGCAAGACGACGAAGGCATCTTCGCTGACTTGCTCGCATTGGTGTCAAGGACTCGGTTGGAGCTTCAACACGACCGCCCTCGGAATCTGCTAACGTCGACCACGTGGGGCACCGGTATCACTCCAAGCGAGCCACATCTTCGATCAGACTCCACTGCCGGTTTGGCGATGGAGTCGCACAATAGTTCGCTGTTTCCGTTCAATATCGACACCACAGCGACGGCGTGCTGGCGTGTTTGTGCGCTATCTCCGCTAGGTGATAACATTCCGCCACAGAGCGAACGATTGCAGGACGACACGATAGCACGGTCGTTCACGTGTACTTCGACTCGCTACGGGCGATCTGTGCCCGTGCGTGGCAAACACGTAGCTCGGAAGTACACAGAAGCGGACGGTTCCGTCGTCATCGTGTTCGCTGGGCGGTCCACCCCGCTGAATGTTGAAGGCTGTCGAGAAGTGCAGCTCCAGAAGTCGGGCTGGATCACAGTGCGGCGAGCAAGCGCCGAGCAGCTCTCGCCGTCGGTGGTTGAAATCCACTCAGAGGTGCTGCCTCGGTTCCGGAAGGGAGACGTGGACCAGGAGCACAACGCTCGAGAACTCGTCGCGTTCATCTCGCAGTCACGTCAAACGATGTACCACTGGTACAGCCGCACACTGGGCGAAACGCTCGTGGAGGAGGACTGGAAGATGTTCAGCGACAACAACTGTTAGTCACGACAGCTTATCGCAGTCGCAAAATCAAGTCGCACAACCAGGAGACAAGAGGAGCTCGTGGAGCTCATGGAGGCCTTCGACAGCGATTTCGTGCTGGGGAGGCGGATCTGGAGCTGCTACCGCTCCCCGACGAGACTATCGATCTCGATGGCTTGGAGGTCGCGTCAGACGCATGGGATTGTCGGCTGGAGTCGAATGAAGGGAAGACGCCAGCCAGGCTTAAGACCAAGCCCAACACATGGCGACAACGACAGCGACTGGAGCTGCTGCGACTTCGTGAAGAAGTAAAGCAGCTTGACGTGGAGTTAAAGGAACTGAAATTGGCTGCTGGAGTGCGCTCCACGCTGCCATTGGTTCTGGTTGACGCCACAGGTGCTGGGCACAGAGCGACATTGGCTGTGAACAAGTTGCTCAATGAGTCGTGGGAAGATGCTGCAACGCGAGAGTCCATTGCTCGCCAAATATCGGACGTGGAGAATAAACGACTGCGCAAGGTGATGCGTACACAAGTCCAGCAAGCACGGAGGCTGCAGTCGATGCTGAAACAGCGCTTGAATGCTTTGGCAGTCAAGAACGCGCTTGAGTTCTACGAATTCATGGCATTTGAGAGCAGCTTTGGGCCACCTAGAGACAATGCGGTTGTATTCCAGCGACTGATTGCAGCTTTGAACGACCAGCAGACATCCATCGTGTCTTCTTGCTCAGAGAAAGCAACGCGCGTGTGGGTGAACAGTTCGTGCGGCTTGCAAGTGGAGTTTATGGATCGCTACGAAGTGCCATTTACCGTCGAGGCAACAGAGCAAGCTCTCTGGGCCCGACTGATACAGCGAGAGCCGCGCACACCTGGAAACAATGTGATCTACGACGAGGTACGACAGAAGGTATTGTTCAGGAATGTCATTCTAACGGGAACGTGTTGCAGTTGTTTGCGACTGATAACCGCACAAGCCTGCAAAGCCTGCGTACTGTTACATGCGGGGACTTTCAAGTTAATCTTCTCATCCGCAAGGCTGGCCGCAAGTATATCGAGTCGGGACGCACTTACTTCGTGATTCAGGAAACTTGCACGGCCAGCATTCCCTCCACCACTGTGGCATACGATGAAACTATCTGGCGCGTGGTTCGACCAGTGGAAAGAAGCTGTGGATCGGCATCGATCATCGAGACTCACATCCAGTCCACATTCCCATCTTTCGAGACGGTCGATTGCCTTCCTCAAGAAAGTCTCACTCAGTGGAGAAAATCTCTAACGCGCTTTAACCGGACAGTTGAAGATATACTCGTACGTAATGGCATCCAAAAGTAAAGACCACCTAAATTGCAATGTTTTCTAGCCAACCGTTGAGATTCCAGTCTTCCTCGACGAGCACTTTATTGATCGTCTTCCCACACACTTCCGTGATTGTGTCGTGTGAGTTAACCACGAAATTCGTAAGCGCTCCCACCTGAAACTCTTGATCGGCAATGTCATCCTGAAGTTCCAGTGTCATCTTCGAATACGACTGCAGTGACGTGGACATCATGGGCATAGAGCTATTGCAACGATTATGATCGGATCGCACCAGTTCGCTCGAGTCCGACAAGTCCACGCCACGAAGGACAATCCACCCTGTTTGGATACACTTGAGCCCATTGAATTTGGTGTCATTGATCTCGGAAGGCTCCCATAGCGACTTCCACATGATCACAGCTCGGTTGTTATCCACGTATTTACGATACGTTTGCTTTCCCCGCACGTTGGTATGAAAACACCCAGCGTCAAAGCGAAGGCCACACGATCGCGACAACAGGTCCTCCGTGGACACCCTAGGCTCGCAAAAGTAGCTCATCGTCGTGGCGCCTTCCTCCGCCAATGCTCGCCAAAAGGCCTTTTTCGTCACATGCACGTCGAACGGCAGCATTGCGTTGGCTTTGGTCACGAACGCGACGCCAGAGTCTGACGTCGCGTCGTTCATGACGTGGATATCACAAAGGTGTTGCCTCGGTTCGAAAACTCGAGCCCGCCAAACAATTCGTCCACGTCGAGGTGAGCACGCATGACGTGCGCATATTGATCTGCAAATATTTCATCGTCTGTGGGGGCGACGGTCGTGTCGAGTAGTGGTTTGAACCGTTTGATGCCCGCCAACACCTCCATCTCCTCGTTTCTAGGCCGTTTCCGCAGTATCTTCTCCAGTTTGTTGGCCAATTTCAATTGCCCTTCCAACGACACCCGCAGCTTCTGGTTCTTCTCTTCGGCGCGCGCTCTCTCCTTCTGCTGGCGCTCTGCGATGGGTTTCCAAATGGACTGCGTCGGCTCGATCTGTTCCTGTTTCACCGTGAGCGGGTCGTCCTGTTGCTTGGTCTTGAGCTGGGTCATCTGCGTCTCCAGTTTCCCCACGAGGTCCCGCAGGTAGTCCAGCTCCAACTTCTGACGTCGAACGCGCTTCTTCTTGGGCTTCGCTGGCGGCGGCATTGGCTGCTGCGGCTCAGTCTTCACGCCTGCTTTGATGGAGTCCATGGAGGGGCACAAGAAGTCACTGTTGATCCCCGCAATGAGCTCGTCCAGCGCGTGTTCGTCTCCGCAGAAGGAGCTCATGGCAGGTAGCACTATGGGGGAGACTGGCAAATCTAGCCGCTTGATTACGGCTGGTGCTGGGACGAGCAGATTGCTGCAACTCGGCGAGCAATTTCTATGCGGACACCCAGCGGATCAATGAATTAGCAGCACCACCACCGTCGAGAGACTTTGGAGGGTTGTGCAGCGGCTGGATAGCGTCACTGCAGACAATTGCCGTCGCCGTGTGTTGCAGTTGCTGGCTTCTTTTGACGCTAAAGTTCAGCCGCCCCAAGCTAAATTTTTGCGATTTCGAGTCAGAGTGACTCGGTCAACCATGGAGCAGTCTGGTCTCCCCACCAGCTCACGTCCGGAGAGCTGGCCACCCAAGGCAGTAAAGCCGCACCCGTGGGGACCGTCAAGAGACGCAAGATGGAGATGGAGAAGCTGCACAAACTGGAGCAGCAGCTCCGATCCAGACTGGCACAGCTGGAGATTTCAGTGGAAGAGCGAGATGGTGGAGATTTACTACTGCGTGTCTGCAATGAGAAGCGCAGGGCGATGGAAGAAGCGACACGTCGACAGCAATCTGTCAACGAGAACGTCAAACTACGGAGTCTGCTGCAACACCAATTGCGGATAGCAAAATCATTGCGACGCATGCTCCAGCGTCGGATGCGGTTAGAGGTTATGCAGAATGCTGCTCAGATGTACAGCAGCTACAGACTTCGCTAATACGAGCTCATTGAGCTCTTGTCGAGGTTCGACCTCGCTTCGCTGCAGCCCGAAACGAGATCGCTTGTCTTCTGGGGTCTAGCGATGAATCGCATGCGCTGCCAGCGACCCTGCACACGTGAACCGAAGGATATTGAAGGCGGCATTCACATCTCGGCCAGTATGGCGTTGCAGCCTGGGATGCATCAGTCACGTATTTTAACCACTGTGTCGAAGACACTCTGGTGCAAGCAAACATATTGTAACAAGGTTTTGAACTTGTACACTAGGTCAAAGTTGCCATTCCAGTCACGCACGAAGCTTTCCAGTCTTCTTCCACTAGCAACTCGCGTATCATCTGGCAGTAAATGTCGTTCGTCTTGCCGTGTGCTCTGCCCATGGAATCAATCAGCGCTCGGATCTGTCCAGCTTCATCTACCGTTCCATCCTTGAACACGGGATACATTTCCGAGTATGTCTCGACACTGGTCGAACCGGTCGCTTGACCAGGGCATCTCCGCAGCTTGATCCACCCGGACTGTCTGCATTGGACACCACAAAACCTGGCGCCGTTGAACTCAACCGGGTTGGCATACCCGACCCAGACAATGCATTCCGAGTCTTCGTTGATGTATCTCTTGCAGGTTTGATGGCCATGAATATTTGCTGTAAAGTCTTTACACGCGACATTCAACGAAAACGAGGCAGCAACGAGGTCGCTAGCGGTGTCCAAATTCTAAGCAAGCAAGATGCATCACATGAGCAGGCACTACAGCAATGGCAATGATCCAGACCCACCTCCACATGCGAACCTTGTCGGTTGTACGCTTCGTACACACTCATCCGCCAGTACGCATTCCCAGCCACATGCACGTCAAACGGCAGCGTTGTGGCGGTGTGCATTTCAAACACGACGCCTGCTCGGACACTCGGGTTCCTTTTCACGACCTCCTCACCCTTCGTGAGCTCCGACGAAGCTTGTGGCAAACTGCAGCTGTACGAATGCTGCTGTAAATCCGCGTTCATCCGTTTTACTAGCATCAACTGTTCGGCAAAAATCTCGGCGGCATCCTGTGCCCACAAATCCCGGAAAGCGGTGGGTTGTCGGACAATCAGTGATGTATCGAGTTGCTGTTCACAGCAAATATGACGCCGTTAGTGCGCTACAGACCAGAAGACCACGATGAACTCACCTTGTGTCGAGTCCAAGCGTTCAGGTTTTTCTTCAGCTCAGCTATAAACCTGGCTTGGTCCGAGCATGCTGCTCGGAGCGTCCTGTGCAGTTGTTCGCTTCGAACTCGTTCGCGAAGTTGTCGTTCTGCGATGCTGCTCCACACTGAAAGCACTGTTGGGTGTTTGGCGTGCTCAACTGTGTAATTCTTGTGGTTGTTCGATGCGGCGACGTAGCGTTGTTTGCCAGTCGACACTCGTTTTGGAGCTGTTCCAATCTGAGCTCGAGTTTCCGCGCCTGGTCACGAAGATACTTGAGTTCTCGCACTTCCCGTCGCACTCGCTTCTTCTTCGGCTTGATTGGGTCTGTCTTACAGGTAGCCACGGAGACAACTTCGCGGTCGGCTGGTTTCGGGTCTGTGCTCGCAAGTTCCGGGTCGAGTGGTGCCATCCCAGCTAACAACTCATCCAGTGACGATGAGGCTTCGAGCAGTTCTGCCGTGAATACCGTGCTGCTCATTGAGTCGTCGGTACACGTGTAGTCGTCGGTAGATGACAAAGTGCGTGAGAGAGAACTTCGGCGCCGGGTGTTTATTCTCTCGCGTTTTGGCGTCAACAGAGTCCACGAGTCTGGCGCTGAGACTAATCACATGGTTTCAAAATGCAATGAGCCCGTCCGGTAATCGCTATTACTCGACGCAAAGAGATCGCCCTCCCAACGGGGCCATTGATCGATGGCACGAATAGCACTTTCATTTGTACGTCATCGAGCGCAAACTTCGCCCCATCGTCCCAACTATTCTCGAGAATGCTGCAAACGCGACAGAGTTTAACTGGTGCTGCCGCTGCTGCGATACTGGTTTCACCGATTTCAGGAAGTGTTTCCTACTCGACCAAGTCTGGGATCCTGCCGTGGGCAGATGTCGCCACTCCAACAAGCGCCCAAACGCACAGGTCTTCGCGGGGCGAGACCTGGAATCTCACGATGAGCGACGAGTTCAACACCGTCGGCCGGACATTCGCGGCAGGAGATGACCACTTGTGGACTGCAGTGGACAAGCCCGACGGCGTGAACGCTGCGCTGGAGATCTACGCCATCAACATGACATCGACCGAGTGTGACGACGACGACAATTGCTACTTCTACATCGAGTCCGACATCCACGAGCAAAACATCACGGTCTGGAACGACTACATCTCGCCTCCGGGTTTCCAGGACGTCTCGTTCTACTACCGCTCGGCCATGGTGCAAGGCTGGAACAAGTATTGTTTCCAAGGCGGGCTGGTCGTTGTGCGCGCTCAGCTTCCTGGAGTTGTTGGGAAGAATTCCGGAAATCCCGACCTCAAAGGCGCGACGAAATCCACGCGAGCTACGACCATCGACTTCTATCCAACGTGGCCTGGCATCTGGATGTTCGGCAACCTCGGCCGTTCAATTTTCACCGGTTCAACCGCGCGCGTTTGGCCATTCTCGTACAACGAATGCAACGACACAGTGTTCGACTCGCAGAACCAACGGATCAGCGCATGCGACGACAACCCAGGCCACGGCTTGAATCCAAACCAAGGACGTGGCGCACCGGAAATCGACATTCTGGAAGGCGGGGGCACCGAAATCTCCTCCTCGATTCAGGTGGGCCCTGGCATGCCAGACGACTTCCGGGTGATCCCAGACAGCGTGGCTTCCTATTGCATCTATTCGTATGGATGCACAACTACTGGGGCCAACAACCCCGACGTCTCGACGGCGTACTACGAAAAGCTGCGAGGACATAGAAGAGAAAGTCGTGCATGTTGGTCATCGCAAAAAGTTGATGCACATAAAGCAACCAGTGACCGTCCGCCGACCATCGAAACATGTTGCACACAAGCACAAGAAGGACCGCACTCTTCCTATCCGATCTTTGCGTTGCGCTCCATGAGAGTGTTGTAGACAATAATAAAGGGTAGCAGACAAGTAACGATGCTGCAACAGCACGTAATTCGCAAGTAACAACATTTATAGTGGCCTACTTTCACTAGGCGAAAGGTAGGCATTTGGGCTGGAAAAAGCACGATATTTTCCGTAAATTCGTGCCGTTGTTGGCAGCCAAGCTAGCCAGTTATCACTTCTTTACCTTCCGGCACACAGCGCTCTTTTCATTTTGTTTGGCCACCATCGAATTATCGAAGCGTTGAAGTTGGATCCGAATGTTGCCGCCAGATTTTGGCTCGACCAAAGCAGGCCATTCTTCATTCTTCGTGGAGAAATGGCAAGGTATCGGAGCGTGAGCGTAGTCTGCGCGGAAATTGGCGATCAGAGGACATTTACTGTGGAAGTCGATAGCAACGCGTCCATGGACACTCTTAAGTGTGCCATATTACGAGACCGACAGAGCAACGGGGACATCCACTTCTTCATCGCCAGAGCTGACACCACGAACTTGTAGTTGGGTCGTGACAAAAGTAGTGGAGAATGGCTGACTCAAGCCACAATATTGACGAACAAGACAGAGTTGAAGAAGCGTCACAACCTGTTGAAGCCAATACGGACTGTAGACACACTAAACCTCAATCATGATCAAGAGATTACTCATATTTTAGTGGAGCTGGAATACACCAAGCAACCCTACAGCCAAGGCGTCTTACCTTGCAGTGGTGATTTCATGGAGATTTTCAATTGGGCTGATTGTGATCTCGGACAGATGAAGGACATTGCTGCGATCAATGACATCGTGGGGTTCACGAGCCCCAACTTCTTCGTGCGCAAAGAGGTATTATGTGTGCTGGACAACTTCAGAGTCTGTATGAAGATGAATTCGAGGGGACAGGCGAGTCCAGCGAAAAACGGTTTGTACTGCTGGGAAGTCCTGGAATGGGGAAGAGCTGTATTCTGGCGTTGCTGTGTTTTTTCATCGCTGTTAACTACGGACTTCCCGTGGTGTGGCAGCGAGTGGATGGAAGTCGGGAGCACCCGTCGGTCACCCGCTTGTTTAACAAGGGCAAATACTATGCATGGAACGATGGAAACGCTGAGTTGCTTAACCATGTTTCTGATGCGTCGCAGGGATTGGATGTGAAGGTGTGGTTTTTCCTCGATGGCGTCCAAAGTACCCGAGGAAGACAATTGCGACGTCAGGGCAGTACGACGCACAGGATAATGACTTGCTATGCCTTTTGCCATATTGGCAAGAAGATGACCTAGTAAAGGCCAGTCAATACTTTAACTTCGGAGCGTCTGACATTGCTGAACGGTACCATTGGTCGGGCGGGAGCTTGCGTTTGTTTCTGAAGGCACCCCGTGACGCGATGGTGACAGTGAATCAAGCAGTAAACCGTATTGAAAGTCCTGTGCACGCAGGACAACTATTGACACGAATTGGAATTTCATCGGCCATTCAGATTGATCACATTCGCATGCTGAGCGTACGAGACATCACAACTCGGAGCATTACATTGACCCAAACGAATGGACCGCTTGCATAGACGCAAAAGCAGCGCTTCGGAAAGTCGTCAGCAAACTTGGCGAGAGCTTCTTCGAGGGGTTGATACAGGTCGCTAGGGGCTGAATGACGATCGTTTAGAGGGCATAGCATTTGAGCAATACTTTCACTCGCTAATGCGTAACAGGCGGACGGTCAACGTCCACTGGCAGACGTATCGCAATTTCAGATTGACGCCACGAAGACGCAGGGATTTCCGAGGAGACAGTGGCATCATTACATGCAACACGTCTAATGCAACGTGTAGCGGAACTACGTTGGATGAGTGCGTGGACATAGTGGCAATCTGGGCTGCAAATCCGGATCAAATGGATTACTGGGAACCATCAACTTCCTTACTCGAAACGATTGATAGCGTTGCGAAATGGACAAAGGGGATCGCCAGGCATTTTGTCTTCTTCAATTGACGAAGGCCGACAAGCACACGTGCAACAAAGACGTACTGAAAAAATCGCACAGCCATTTCTGGATCGGGGGCTCGATGTATGCTATATTGCATTAGTCCCAAACAAGGAAACAGCACGACGCTTTCGACTGAAACCCGCAGTGCTCGATGAGTCAGTAGCTGCTGTTGTTCCCCATTTGTGGCACGCTTGGAGGTGCCAAACTAAAACAATAAGAACTCATCCATTTGAGAAGCAACCAACTGGCCCCACTGCTGTGACTATGCATCACCGATTTCGAAATACGCTGTAGCGATAGGAATTTTCTTGCCGAACCCGTCGCGAATGTTTTGGGGTAAACGCGCAAAGCTCGCTGGGTTTCCGCACTTGGGGTGATGACGAAGTAGCATACTCTTTGTTTCTGGACGACAAGCGGCTGGGCCAGCTTTCTCAACATGCCCGTGTCGACCGTGAGATCCGGCAGCTTGGTGATCTTCAGAAAGCAGAAGGTCTGCACGCCTTCTTTCGTCCACTTGACTACAGCATCAATCGAGTTGAGCAGGCTGGTGGATGGGATCCAATACTCCATGCTGCTCGGATCTTCTCCCCACCGCTGCATCTCTGCTTCACATTCTGCTAACGTAATGCCTCCACACTTCATGACCGACATCGGAGTGGTGATGACACCTTTAGTTCTTTCCCAACCTTTGGCGCGTTTCACGTCGACAATGTTTTCCCAGTGGAGACGAATCGAGGGACCTTTCCGCCGCACCAAAGCATGGAAATATGCTTCAAAAGCGACGTCGACAAGAGAAGCGTCAGTCGTCGGTGGTGCCACGCCCAACATTTTATCGCACACGTTCAGACACTCCGTCGTTGCTACAACACTCATCAGCTTTTCGAAAAGCCCAGACGCTCGGTCGTTGCGAATCGATGAAGCACCGCCTTCGACGTGAAGCAAAAGACCCATTTCCACAACTCCGTGTAGTCCTCGGACCTTTCTGTATTTAACACTCCGCGCGAGCCGATGCGTTCCGTGTATTCGTTCGACCCTATGAACCCGTTCGAAGTTAGCAGATGCTCGAGGTCATCCTGTGCAATACGACGGTCCAGCACTTCCGTCACTACGCCTCGATAATCAGCACTTAAAAAATTGCGTAAATTACCTCCTGACCAAAAGAACCGTTCGTCGATCTCGTCCTCTTGCCATTCAAAGAGACGACGGCTCAATGCACTGAGATCGTCGCGTTTCCAATACGGCAAGAGACATAACTCTTCTCCGTCAAATGCTCCATCGCCCAACTCGAACTGGCCGGCAGGCGCAAGGAAATCGTAACATCTCTTCAACTCGGCAGTCTTCAGGTCTGCATACGACATGCCATCCACGAAAAACCAGACGTCCAACCTCATGATCTGCTCGAATAAATAGTAGAGCTCCGTGTATACTATTGCGTCTGGGTCTGTCCACGTATAGTGTTTGCCTTCGTAGAATATCCGCGTGAGCCTCCGATCGCCGTCCACTCGCCGCCACACCACAGGAATTTTGTAGTTAACAGTGATGAAAAAGCACAGCAAGGCCAGAATGCAGCTCTTCCCCGTCCCTGGACTTCCCAGCAAGATGAACCGCTTGTCGTTGCGATTTCCTCTCTTCTCGAGTTCATCTAGGTACATTCTCTTGAAGTTGTCCAGCACACATAGCACCTCTTTGCGTACGTAGAACTTGGGAGTCGTAAACTCCACGATGTCGTTGATCTCAGTGATGTCTTTCATCTGCCCGCGATCACCATCTTCCCACTTGAAAATCTCCATGAAATCCCCACTGCGAGGTAGATCGCCAACAGAAGGACACACCGTCAGTTTGTTCCGTAACTCAACCAATTTACTCATTTGGTATCCGTTCATCGTGTGCGGAAGTTCGACCAGCACCGTGATCTCCTCGAATCCGCTCTTAAAATTCTTCCCCAGCAAGTCTCTGCGGTCAAGTCGCCAATCCGGGTCCAGTTGTATGTACTGAAGATTCAGCATCGTGCCCAGCTTCTTCTTGTTCATCAACAGCTCATAGAGACTGTCATTCTCCTTCAACCAGACCCCGCTGCTCTTGCCGCGTGCCAAGTACAGCTTCAAGGAGGATGGCTCAACGTCGAAGTGAATATCGCCGAACTTCGTCCGCTTCGCCACGATGGCTTCCCGTAGATGGTTCACGTCCGCGTCGCCCTCGACTTCTGCTGTGAACGTGCACGTGCTACCGATAGACGCGCAGTTAATCACCACTTTCTTCGACATCTTCCCAAAGAAGCAAATCTGCAAGTGAATCTTCAACCGTGCATCGATTGGATGAAATTGTTCCAAGGAGCCATAGATTTGCTGCGATGGACCTGCAAAACTGTCAATCAACTTTCGGCTCACGAGCGTCAACTAGATTGTCTGCAACTTTGGGTGGGAATACAATGTTAAAGAAGATAGAGCTTTTCGGCCCCTGGGGCAAGTAAATGTCATGGAATCTCACCGCGAAGCAGTCCGATACGACAAAACCGGCCAGGTACGCATTCTGACGAGTGTAAACGCGGTTGGCGTTGCAGCCTGGGATGCATCAGTCACGTACTTTAACCACTGTGTCGAAGACACTCTGGTGCAAGCAAACATATTGTAACAAGGTTTCGACTTGTACACTAGGTCAAAGTTGCCATTCCAGTCACGCACGAAGCTTTCCAGTCTTCTTCCACTAGCAACTCGCGTATCATCTGGCAGTAAATGTCGTTCGTCTTGCCGTGTGCTCTGCCCATGGAATCAATCAGCGCTCGGATCTGTCCAGCTTCATCTACCGTTCCATCCTTGAACACGGGATACATTTCCGAGTATGTCTCGACACTGGTCGAACCGGTCGCTTGACCAGGGCATCTCCGCAGCTTGATCCACCCGGACTGTCTGCATTGGACACCACAAAACCTGGCGCCGTTGAACTCAACCGGGTTGGCATACCCGACCCAGACAATGCATTCCGAGTCTTCGTTGATGTATCTCTTGCAGGTTTGGCGACCATGAATATTTGCCGTAAAGTCTTCACACGCGACATTCAACGAAAACGAGGCAGCAACGAGGTCGCTAGCGGTGTCCAAATTCTAAGCAAGCAAGATGCATCACATGAGCAGGCACTAAAGAACTCAGGAATGATTGCCGCAATGGCAATGATGCAGACCCACCTCCACATGCGAACCTTGTCGGTTGTACGCTTCGTACACACTCATCCGCCAGTACGCATTCCCAGCCACATGCACGTCAAACGGCAGCGTTGTGGCGGTGTGCATTTCAAACACGACGCCTGCTCGGACACTCGGGTTCCTTTTCACGACCTCCTCACCCTTCGTGAGCTCCGACGAAACTTGTGGCAAACTGCAGCTGTACGAATGCTGCTGTAAATCCGCGTTCATCCGTTTTACTAGCATCAACTGTTCGGCAAAAATCTCGGCGGCATCCTGTGCCCACAAATCCCGGAAAGCGGTGGGTTGTCGGACAATCAGTGATGTATCGAGTTGCTGTTCACAGCAAATATGACGCCGTTAGTGCGCTACAGACCAGAAGACCACGATGAACTCACCTTGTGTCGAGTCCAAGCGTTCAGGTTTTTCTTCAGCTCAGCTATAAACCTGGCTTGGTCCGAGCATGCTGTTCGGAGCGTCCTGTGCAGTTGTTCGCTTCGAACTCGTTCGCGAAGTTGTCGTTCTGCGATGCTGCTCCACACTGAAAGCACTGTTGGGTGTTTGGCGTGCTCAGTTGTGTGGTGGTTGTTCGATGCGGCGACGTAGCGTTGTTTGCCAGTCGACACTCGTTTTTGGAGCTGTTCCAATCTGAGCTCGAGTTTCCGCGCCTGGTCACGAAGATACTTGAGTTCTCGCACTTCCCGTCGCACTCGCTTCTTCTTCGGCTTGATTGGGTCTGTCTTACAGGTAGCCACGGAGACAACTTCGCGGTCGGCTGGTTTCGGGTCTGTGCTCGCAAGTTCCGGGTCGAGTGGTGCCATCCCAGCTAACAACTCATCCAGTGACGATGAGGCTTCGAGCAGTTCTGCCGTGAATACCGTGCTGCTCATTGAGTCGTCGGTACACGTGTAGTCGTCGGTAGATGACAAAGTGCGTGAGAGAGAACACGGGCGCCGGGTGTTTATTCTCTCGCGTTTTGGCGTCAACAGAGTCCACGAGTCTGGCGCTGAGACTAAACACATGGTTTCAAAATGCAATGAGCCCGTCCGGTAATCGCTATTACTCGACGCAAAGAGATCGCCCTCCCAACGGGGCCATTGATCGATGGCACGAATAGCACTTTCATTTGTACGTCATCGAGCGCAAACTTCGCCCCATCGTCCCAACTATTCTCGAGAATGCTGCAAACGCGACAGAGTTTAACTGGTGCTGCCGCTGCTGCGATACTGGTTTCACCGATTTCAGGAAGTGTTTCCTACTCGACCAAGTCTGGGATCCTGCCGTGGGTAGATGTCGCCACTCCAACAAGCGCCCAAACGCACAGGTCTTCGCGGGGCGAGACCTGGAATCTCACGATGAGCGACGAGTTCAACACCGTCGGCCGGACATTCGCGGCAGGAGATGACCACTTGTGGACTGCAGTGGACAAGCCCGACGGCGTGAACGCTGCGCTGGAGATCTACGCCATCAACATGACATCGACCGAGTGTGACGACGACGGCAATTGCTACTTCTACATCGAGTCCGACATCCACGAGCAAAACATCACGGTCTGGAACGACTACATCTCGCCTCCGGGTTTCCAGGACGTCTCGTTCTACTACCGCTCGGCCATGGTGCAAGGCTGGAACAAGTATTGCTTCCAAGGCGGGCTGGTCGTTGTGCGCGCTCAGCTTCCTGGAGTTGTTGGGAAGAATTCCGGAAATCCCGACCTCAAAGGCGCGACGAAATCCACGCGAGCTACGACCATCGACTTCTATCCAACGTGGCCTGGCATCTGGATGTTCGGCAACCTCGGCCGTTCAATTTTCACCGGTTCAACCGCGCGCGTTTGGCCATTCTCGTACAACGAATGCAACGACACAGTGTTCGACTCGCAGAACCAACGGATCAGCGCATGCGACGACAACCCAGGCCACGGCTTGAATCCAAACCAAGGACGTGGCGCACCGGAAATCGACATTCTGGAAGGCGGGGGCACCGAAATCTCCTCCTCGATTCAGGTGGGCCCTGGCATGCCAGACGACTTCCGGGTGATCCCAGACAGCGTGGCTTCCTATTGCATCTATTCGTATGGATGCACAACTACTGGGGCCAACAACCCCGACGTCCCGACGGCGTACTACGAAAAGCTGCGAGGACACAAATCGTGGTACCAAGGAATGCGCTACGGTGCCAACAATCTCTGCGCAGAGGAAAGCGACCAAATTCAATCGTTCTCCAAGATTAACGCCTCGCTAGAGGAAGGTATCACCGAGAACGCCTGCACCATGGACTTGTGTCCTGCATCTTTCGATGTCAATGCGGATCTCGGCTTCAGGGACAACGGAACTGCACACTGGGGCGTTAATACAAACGGCACGTGCTTCCCGAAAATGAACGCGTACACAGGTGCGTACTTGTGCAACGCTGGCAACACAGCTGAAAAATGCACGGAATCCGGAGGCTCAACCAGCGCTGCGTCTGAATTCATGTACCAAATGGACGCATTGTCATCGAACTGGGGCATTCACTTGGCGGCCTACACGGATTGGGTCACTTACTCCGTCGAGTGGGTGCTTGGTGATGACGGCTACGTCCGCTGGGAAGTCGAAGGTCATCCAATCTACGAGATCACTGCCGAAACCCTGACAAAGCCTCCGCAAAATGCTGCTCAGACGAACCCAAGAAAACTGATGATCGAGGAGCCCATGTATGTCATCTTCAACGTCGCGTTGTCAAGTTCATGGGGTTCGAAACCACCAAATGCCGGATCTGGAGGTTGCTACGGCGATGGCACTGACGAGACTACAAATGCCATTTGCGATGCCTTCCCGATGAAAATGAAGGTCGACTACATTCGCGTGTACCAGGACCTCTCAGAGGGCTCCACGATGGCCTATGGCTGCGACCCGTCGACGCACCCGACCAAGCAGTGGATCGAAGATCACATCGACTATTATCAAGACGACGACAATAAAGTCATCGCAGTGGCCGGCAAGGCGTCGTGTAACTCGGATGCTGACTGTACCATTGCATCAGCAGGCGCTTCATCCGTGAGAACGGGACATTGCACTAGAGGCCGATGTGAATGCTCTTCTCACACTTGGACTGGGCCTCGATGCACCGAAACCACCACCGTGAAAACAAACGACGATCAGTATGGTCCGCCCATGATCTTGTCCATCGGCGTTGCCGTGGCGACAATTGTTGTCACCTTCGTTGTCATCATTTACTCGACTGCCAAGGAGAAGAAGCACGCAGAGCGACACCTGCGTGCCCACGCCTTCAAGATGGAACAAGCGAAGCGAAACGCTCCACCTTCTGGAGTGGCAGCGGGTGACGTTGACACCACCGACAAAAGTGCATACAGCACGAACTTTGTGTAGTTTTTAAACAGCATAAACCACAAACGTCGCTGTTTAGAAAATTCCACTCCCAAAAGACGCCTTCCAATCCGCCTCCAGCAGCATTTCGCTCACCGTTTGGCGAAATACATCGTTCAAGGCAGTGTATGACCGAGAAAATGCGGAGACGAGGTCTTCAACCTGCTGGGCTTTGTTATCAGCACTCTCGTGGAAGATGGGGATTGTCTCGAAGTGGGACTCCACCATGGTTGACGTAGAAGGCTGCCCAGCTCCTTGGTGAACGACACGCTTGAGCTTCATGAAGCCACGTTTGTGGAGCTGCATGCCGCGAAACGTGACTCCACCAAAGTTGAACACATCCCAAGTCCCGCTCCAAACGAGCGTCACGCTGCCGTTCTCTTCGTATTTCTTGCAAGTGTATTTCCCTCGGACGGACGTCGTCGAGCCCTGAAACGAAGTTTTCAATAAGAAAGATCGTGAAAATGTGTTTGCCTACAAGAAAAACTTCGGTTAGTTTTCTTTTCCTTTTAGCACTTCTCGAAGAAAAACAAACTATCTTAACACTTACGGAGCTTTCAACGTCTTGGTGAATACAATTGTTGTCTCCAGGGCCAAAACGAGTAAACTTCCAGTACGCCTCCGTGACCACATCCAACGTGAACGGCAGCAGCGTTCCATACGTGGCCTCAAGGAATATTCCTCCAGTTATACTCGAGTTCTGTTTCACCACTTCCTGACCCATCATCAAGCCCGAATCAAAGTACATTGTCCTGCTCGGGTTCATTTGACGCTGCTGCAGCTTCAGATACAATTTCGCCATCTTCGTCAATTGCTGAGAGAAAAACTCGTCATCGGTAGCCGTTGAGAGCTCATAAAACCGCAACTCCTCCGTCTGTAGCCCTGTCGATAGTTCCTAAGCAAAAAAGCTCTCATCACCTCCAGATTCTTAAATTTGACAATGCATCTAGTCATTTACCTGTTCGTTTTCTCTTGCTTTCTGCAGCAACTTGCACAGTTCTGTTGCCAGTTTGGCCAGTTCCGACCGCGTCTCCAGTAGCTGTTGTTGCTGTTTCTCCGCCCGCAGTCGCTCCTTCAATTGACGTCCTGCTATTCCGTTCCATACCGATGTAGCTCCCACTCCTTTCTGCCTACCCGGGGCGTCGCCGGTTATTTGCAATCGTCGACGGCTTGGCGACGTCTTCTGCAGCTGTAGTCGCTTGAGCTGCAGCTCCAGCGCGGCGACCTGCTGACGAAACAGAGGCAGCTCCAACTGGATGCGACGCACGCGCCTCTTGTTGCCAGTTCTAGTCAGGCCATGGACGCTCTCGACGCCACGCTTGGAACCAACTGCTTGCATCCCTTCCAAAGTCAAACTACGACTTTCGGGACCAATTTTGGTCTTTTGTAACAACCTTTTCACACGTCACAGACTTGACCAATTTTCATTGCCTTCCAATCCTCTTCCACCAGCATTTGGCTGATTGTCTGGCAAAAATGCTGTTCTGTTCGCGGTACGATCGAGCGAGTGCGTTGGCAAAAGCTTCGACTTGTTGCGCCTGGTTCTCAACGCTCTCGTGGAAGACAGGAATTGTTTCAAAGTGCGTTTCCACCACGGTCGACGTGGATCGCTGACCCTCGTGAGCTACTGGCCGTAACGTGATGTTGCCCCGTTTTACAAGCTGCATCCCGTTGAATTTTGCGCCAGCAAACTCGGACACTCCCCACACGCCATGCCAAACGATCATCACGACGCCGTCGTGCGCGTATTTCCGCCCAGTGTAGCTACCACACACATCAGACGCAGATTCCGCTTGGGCTGCTCGAAACGAAAACGATCGCGCAAAGAGATCTGCCTACACTGCATTTGTTAGTACGATACTGCACAAGTTATCGGAAGAATTGGTCACGAAACGTACCGATCTCTCAGGTGTGCGGTTGGATGTGTGAGCAGGATTGACGTGGTCGAAATGGAAGTATCGCCAATACGCCTTTGCGGCCACATCCAGATTAAACGGCAGCAATACACCACAATGTACTTCCAACACAGTCCCGGAATCAACACTGGGGTCGGGCTTTACAGTGTCCATCCCGAGCGACAGACCCGTGTCAAGTAAGTTGATCGATCTGCTCGGGTGTTGACGCTGTCGTTGCAAAAGTATCAGACGCAACCGCGCCACCTTCGCCAACTGGTCTGCAAAAATCTCGTCGTCCTCGCGTGCTGAAAAGTCCCAGAATTGCAGCTTCTTGCATTCAACGGCTGCAGCAATCTCCTACATGAAAGCTTTGTCAGCTAAACGTCGCGAGCTTGCTCATTAACACGCACGCTTTGGCTAGTTGCAAGCGTGCTCGTTAGGTTCCGCAGCTCTGTCGATATCTTCATCCACTCCTTCCACGACGCTACCAACTTGTCACGCTCTTTTTCGGCTCGCAGTCGGTCTCGGAACTGGCGCTCGGCAATGTCACTCCACATTGCATTGTTCTGTGTCTTATTTGTCAGGGCTCTGTGTGGTCTTACACATGACTCTTGCAGCTGCAATCGCTTCAGAGTCAGCTCCAGCTCCTCCGCTTGCAGTCGAACCAGAGGGAGCTCTCGCTGGATGCGTCGCACTCGCGTCTTGCTGGTGGCGACCATAGTCATCAAAATATGTAACAGTCGTGTATTGCGTGAGATGAATCCACTTTTGCATTGACCGCTCGCACAACATGCCGTCTGCTCTTCCACGCAGCGCTTCGCCGACGAATAGCTCAAAACTGACCAGATTCGGCAACAAGAAGCGCGTTCGGCGCATCCAGAGGGAGCTCTCGCACTTCCGGCTGCAAGTAGAGGGCCTGAAGCTGACTTTGACGCGACTCACACTGCTTAAAGCTTCACCAGGAGTCAGACTCTGCTGCAGCGGAGTTGGAGGCCTCGATAGAAATATCTCCGTGTGGAACGATATCGCTGAGCGTCAATTAAAGGACCGACTACGAGCTGAAAAACAACGTGAGGAGCTCCTGGAGTCCCACACGCAGCTGGCTCAACTCTCGACGGAACTTTGGAAGCTCCTGCAGAAATACCACGATGAAGAGGTGAGAGTTTTGTGGTGTTGGGAGTGAACGCTAACGAGTGGATGTGTAGAATTTACAAGTGGACGCCAAACAGCAGGGGCATTATCTTGCTTTCTTGGACCTTCCAGCGATTGCAGACCATGAAGTTTACTCTCAACAATTGGCCATTGTGGCAAAGTTGCATTTGCAATTGCAACAAAACCAGAAGCCGAGCAGAACGTTGTACTTTGACGCCGGGCTGATGAGAGGAGAAACCGTTGTTGTTCGAGATCGAAATGTTGCCGTGGGCATTTGCTTTGAAATGCATTTCGGAACGATGGTTCCATTCGCTCTGGATGTTGCAGCCAAGGCGTACTGGCGATTCTTTCAGCTAGAGCATGGTAGCCACCATTCAGTGGGCCATTCTCTCGATGCGTTGGTATATGTTGCACCTTATTGCGCTCTCGTTGTTGTTTTAACACTATGCATCTTTTACTGTGTCTGTAGTCGAACACGCTCACACGCTCATACTCTCTTCGCCTGGATTTGGAAGACTTTGCATCCAATACTTCAGGTAAATATACCTGTCGGAAGTACGTGAGCGAAGGTGAAATAGCTCTTGTTTGGGTGGAACGCGCCGACGTGTTGGAGTTTGGTCGGTGCAAATTCCATGGACTGCAGTACCAAAAGCGCGGGTGGATCAAACTTCGAGCCGTGCCGCGTCAGGGTCCAGGGCGACAATCGACGTCGACAGTGGTGGAAACGCACTTCGAGACGACTCCAATTTTCCACAAGTCAGCAGTTAACCCGGCGCTGCAGTTAGAAGAATTTATCAACTCAATGAGAAGATCACACACCACCATGAATCGCCTGGTCTGGGATACAATGGGCAGGCTGCTACTGGAAGAAGATTGGAAGGCAACGTTTGTCGACTAGCTTGGCGACTCCCCGGATCCGTCAAATCCCTCGAGTGCTGTCGATAGTAGCGGATCCAACCTTGCTTACTACGGCAGCAAGAGACGTGTGCGGCGCATTACCGTCAGCAAGTGCACGAGTTGCCACAACCACTGAGAACTGAAGCTGCAAAAGACGTCTTCTACGGCAAGACACCATATTTCTCGTAATAACAGTAACAATTATCAGAGTGGGGCAGCATCGCTGAGGGACAATTGTTTAATGAGCGATTGAGAGCTGAACAGCAGCACGGCGATCTCATCCACTTTCATGGAGATCCCAAGGGGTTGTCCTCTGCTCTTTGGGCAATTTCGCATAGATATGGCGAAGATCAACAAGTAAATGGCCGAGTTTGTTGGCACTTGTTGAGTTAGATCATTCACAGGTGCTGCAATTTGCTGCGAATTCTGGATCCTAATAACGACTGCGGATCATGACAATTTCAGTGAACAATTGTATATCTTGACGAGATTGCAATAACACCAATATCCAAGCAGGTGTGGGTCAAGCATGCAGATATCGTAGAGTTTCGTGGATTCCAAGTTCCAACACATGCAACACGAAAAACGGAGGTGCATTAAACTGCAGCGAATGGCTCGTCAAGACGCCATCCAACAATCCACAGGAACTGTGGTGGAGACGCACTTGGAGATCATCCCCATCTTCTACGAAAATGCAGCTGAGTCAATGATGCACTTGCCGTTGCAGATATCCATCAACTCGATGCGCGGGTCGCACAATCAAAATCTGAGCGAGTCGATGAGCAGTTTACTTTGTGAAGAAGAAGACTGGAATTTTGGAGACGATGACGGTGTGTCTGGCTGAGACGATTTCCTTGATAGCGGTATAATACACGGATGGTTTACTACATGGGAGCTACGCACTAGTTTTAGAGACACACGGAGGTGCTGAGCTCCACTTCTTGCCGCAATATCCCTCGGATCATCTCACAGCAGCGCAGAAAGAGAGGAGAAGCAGACTTGACGAAAAACTCGGACAATTCGCTCATCCCGACGGCTTCGTCCGAGCTGCTGTCGCCGAAATCAGGGACCAAGTAGACGCATGCCGAAACACACGTCTGAGGTCGACCTTCCGTGCTGCAGTCCTGGACGATGACTCGGGCGTCATCGATGAACGATACTCCTGTCGGACTGCTGATGTCTTTCACGTACGGATGGATCGTGGATCTGCCTACAATGACCGTGCGATTTCCGTCTTCGTATTTCCGAACGACCTGGTTGAGCCAGTAGTCTCGCTCGGGTTGGATGCTGTCGAGGTGGAAGGCGAAGCAGTGCGCTTGGATGTCGCTCTTGGTGTAGATTTTCTGGAGATGGCATTGCGTGTGTCAGATGCAGACTTTGATGCAGCAGCAGTAGCATACTTACATTGACCGATGTGGCCATCGAGTGGAGCAGTTCATCAGTGACGAACCTCCACATGACGCGACTGGTAATGTCGTAGTTGAAGGGCATTCCAACGCGCGTAGTGAATCGGATGCAGGTGCCGTAGACCGGGTGCAAGATGGCCTTGATCTCGTGGTTATCCATCGCGAGGTTGCTCATTCCTTCGGCTGCGATCGTGGCGTCCACAGTTAAATACGACTGCTCCAAGTTGGCCAGACTCACTTCGAGCGTGTCTGCGCTTGTGGGCCCAAAGATGTCTGGCGGTAGAATCGACGCAGGCTGGTCGCCGATGCACTAGTTTGTAGCATTGCTCCATTAGCAGGCGATGAGCTGTGGACCGGAATTTCTGGGACTCACCTGATTGGGAGGCAGCTGCTTAAGAGTGTCCTCAAGACCCTGCGCGATCTTGAGCTGGTCCTGCAGCATGTTGCGCAGCTCTTGGTTCTCTCGCTCGGCGCGCATTCTGTCCTTAAGTTGGCGCCCGGCCATGGACGTCCATACAGAGGGCAGCAGTCCGTCAATCGGAATGGGACCCTCACCCGCCATACCGTTCGGTGCGTGACCCAACTGCAGTCCGCGCAGCTCTTCCTCCAGCTCGACGACTTTGCTGCGGAGGAATTTGAGCTCGACGATTTCTCGCCGGATGCGTTTCTTGGCTGGCGGTTTGGCTCCGGGGTGGCGGGGGTTTGACTGCGGCGGTGGCAGCCGTCGGGCTGTGCACCTTTGTCCGACTTGACGCGGCGCGGAGGGCGCGTGCGTCGAGCGGGCGTCTTCGGCTTGGCGGGGACTTGCCCCGCCGCCGATTGCTGCTGCACGACGCGTGGGCGGGCGGCTGACGTCGTCGGGACTGGTCATGTCCATCTCGATCTCCTTCCAGTCAATAAGGCCGAGCACGTCGTCCACCGACAGGTGCGGCGAGTCGTCCGTGACATACGAGAAGCTCATAGGGCATGTGGTGGCGGGCGTCGCTTGCAGAGAGAATTGCGGAATGGCCTTTTGACACGAGTGACCGAGACTTGCCGCTCGCGATGATAGACGGGGTGCGCGCAAACGCCCGAGACACGACACCCGTTTACGCCGCGCCTGCGGTGAAGTCATCACGGGGCGTCGTAAACGGCAACGGCCACCGAAAGCCCGCCCAGCGTGTGGTCTCCAGGCGGCACGTCGCGCCCGCCGCTGCAACGATTGCGCCCTCGCCGCGGTGCAAGGGCGGACCATCGCGGCGGCAACAGCATCAGCAGCTTGCCCACCAGGGCGGGCGAGCTCTGAGATGCAGCGGCGGCTGCGAAGGAAAACACGCCACGTGTGACGAGATACCATCAACCTTCAGACCCGCCACTTCAAGTCGTTCGAATTCGTTCGCGTCGCAACGGTCGCTGCCGACATACACTCGGAGTCCGTTGAACTCCGACGCCAAGCAAGCGCGGACAGAGCTAGTCGCGAGTCTGGGTAGCATATCACCGAGGACGGCGTGGTCGACATGAGGCGGCCAGACAGACAGCATGGAGGCGGAACGCCCGCCTGACACTGGGCCTGACCGGATTTTCCGTGACGAACAGCGACGCCTGCCAGTTTGCAACAAGCTTCAGAATGATGGTGAGGGGCCGATTACTCCCGCGCAGTGTCCGTGATCAGCTTTCTCTGCAACGGCAACATGAGTCAGAGCGGCACGCCACCTCCTCCATGCTGGCGCCTGCCGCCAACTCCACATTACCGCTCGACCAGCAAAGAAGTGAAAAATGTCTATATTGCACATGTGTATATTATCGACTCAATTCATATCCAGGACGGGCCCGCGGGCTGCGCGGCGACCTTCTTGGCCTCGTCCATCATGATGCCCGCCACGAGGTCCTCGCCCACGTGTATGTTGCGGTGGAACGAGTCGATCACGAAATTCGTAAGCGCGCCGACCGTAAAATCCTGGTCCAGGGCGTCGTCTGCAAAGATGGGCGTGAGCTCCATGCACGACGAGATGGTCGCCCACTTGCCCTTGGCCGAGCCGTCGGGGGCCGACGCCTTCTCGACGACAAGCCACCCGTTCTCATGGAAGCGGATGCCGTTCACAGGCGCCGCCGAGAACTTAATGGGCTTCGCAAGGCCGCGGGACAGGATCATGATGCGGTCTCCGCGTTTGCGACACTCAATCACGTTCTCGACGCGGTAATCTAAGCTCGCATGCTCAGTCTCGATCTTGTGGCCGAAAGTCCGAACCACCGTATGCGTCGACGAAGCTTCATGCTGCAAGACAATCAAGTTCGTTAGCTACAGACCAACATGATGGCATTTTACGCTTGAGACTACTCACCTCTTCGTAGAAGTAGGCTGTTTGTTTCGAGGCCTCGTGCGCCGTGAAGCGCCATATTCCTCGCGCAGCCA
>JAAVTG010000228.1:0-26392 GCA_011947345.1 Phytophthora quininea | reverse complement strand
CCGACGAGCCACAGTAGCGATTTTGGGGCGGAAACGGTGGGAAGAGCGCCGGCACAGGTTTTGTGCCACGCTCCGGCGCCCGAAACTCGTGTTGTTGCGGCACGGACGTGTCGGGGCGACCGTTTCCCGTCCAGCAATGACCCTGACGGTGGAGATTACAGACTGTTGTTTCGAAAGCAGCCCACGGCTGTGGATTCGGTCGGATCTGTGCGGCGTGGGGACACAAGTGGTGGGGACACACGTCCGGCGGTGCCGTGGCAGCGCGCTCGACCCGCGGACTCCGTCGATAGCGTCTCGTGAGCGTAGAGCGTAGATCGGCGCCGGAAAAAATACCAGGACTACCGTGGATGCTATCAGCGCCGGTGAAACCCGCGAAACCGCGGCTCGCGGCTCCACGGAGGCCTAGCAAAGGTGGCGAATGCGCTCGACAGCACATCTGGGAGGCTGATGACGCCGTCGGTAGTGAGAAGACCAAGCTGACAGGAGGATACGATGCTGGACCACCGGCCACGTACGGAACAGTGTTGTCGGCGGTGAATAAATCTGGTGTGGGATGGAATTCGAGGGTATCGGCGAGAATTTCGGTCGGCTCCGTGGCGGCGGACGCTGGAGACGCTTGAACGGAGCGTGGCGGAAGTAGTTTTCGAGTTGTCGGAGGTGTCCAAGCGCAGGTGGACACCTGTCCATCGGTCGCGAGCGGTCGTGAGCGGTCGTGGACGACTCGTTTTCGGCGGCTTCTAGGTTCCGCCGCGGCGATGCGGCAGAAAATGAATGTCGGAGCCTCGCGGAAAATATTTGTGACAACTGTGGCGGTGCTGGCAGGACATTTTCCGACTGGTGTGGACGTCGGAGGCACCGTCGCGAGGACCGGAGCCGGACACTCGCCATTCTGCTGCAGAGAACGTGTCCACGAACGCAAAAACAAACCGCCGGGCCGCCGTGACGCCCCGTAGGACCGTAGCGCAGCGAGAAAATATACCGAGGAAGTGGGTGACGACACCGGTGGACCCTTCTGCAAATCGTTCCGGTCACTTCAGCGACCTGGCGGCCAGGTCGGCGGGCAAAAATATTAGCGGCCGCGATAAATTGAATCCGAGCCGAGACACAACGGAGTGCGCGGCGCGGCGCCGGGGGCTGTTTGTCGGCACGGGTCGGCCACTACAGATGCGTCGTGTGGTCCAGATTTCCGTACACCCTGCTGGGTGCGCCGGCACCGACGAGCCACAGCAGCGATTTTGGGGCGGAAACGGTGGGAAGAGCGCCGGCACAAGGTTTGTGCCACGCTCGGCGCCCGAAACTCGTGTTGTTGCGGCACGGACGTGTCGGGGCGACCGTTCCCGTCCAGCAATGACCCTGACGGTGGAGACTACAGACTGTTGTTTCGAAAGCAGCCCACGGCTGTGGATTCGGTCGGATCTGTGCGGCGTGGGGGACACAAGTGGTGGGGACACGTCCGGCGGTGCCGTGGCAGCGCGCTCGACCCGCGGACTCCGTCGATAGCGTCTCGTGAGCGTGAGCGTAGATCGGCGCCGGAAAAATACCAGGACTACCGTGGATGCTATCAGCGCCGGTGAAACCCGCGAAACCGCGGCTCGCGGCTCCACGGAGGCCTACGAAAGCTGGCGAATGCGCTCGACAGCACATCTGGGAGGCTAATGACGCCGTCGGTAGTGAGAAGACCAAGCTGACAGGAGGATACGATGCTGGACCACCGGCCACGTACGGAATAGTGTTGTCGGCGGTGAATAAATCTGGTGTGGGGATGGAATTCGAGGGTATCGGCGAGAATTTCGGTCGGCTCCGTGGCGGCGGACGCTGGAGATGCTTGAACGGAGCGTGGCGGAAGTAGTTTTCGAGTGTCGGAGGTGTCCAAGCGCAGGTGGACACCTGTCCATCGGTCGCGAGCGGTCGTGAGCGGTCGTGGACGACTCGTTTTCGGCGGCTTCTAGGTTCCGCCGCGGCGATGCGGCAGAAAAAGAATGTCGGAGCCTCGCAGAAAATATTCGTGGACAACTGTGGTGGTGCTGGCAGGACATTTTCCGACTGGTGTGGACGGCGGAGGCACCGTCGCGAGGACCGGAGCCGGACACTCGCCATTCTGCTGCAGAGAACGTGTCCACGAACGCAAAAACAAACCGCCGGGCCGCCGTGACGCCCCGTAGGACCGTAGCGCAGCGAGAAAATATACCGAGGAAGTGGGTGACGACACCGGTGGACCCTTCTGCAAATCGTTCCGGTCACTTCAGCGACCTGGCGGCCGGGTCGGCGGGCAAAAAATATTAGCGGCCGCGATAAATTGACTCCGAGCCGAGACACAACGGGTGCGCGGCGCGACGCCGGGGCTGTTTGTCGGCACGGGTCGGCCACTGCAGATGCGTCGTGTGGTCCAGATTTCCGTACACCCTGCTGGGTGCGCCGGCACCGACGAGCCACAGCAGCGATTTTGGGGTGGAAACGGCGGGAAGAGCGCCGGCACAGGGTTTCTGCCACGCTCGGCGCCCGAAACTCGTGTTGTTGCGGCACGGACGTGTCGGGGCGACCGTTCCCGTCCAGCAATGACCCTGACGGTGGAGACTAAAGACTGTTGTTTCGAAAGCAGCCCACGGCTGTGGATTCGGTCGGATCTGTGCGGCGTGGGGGACACAAGTGGTGGGGACACACGTCCGGCGGTGCCGTGGCAGCGTGCTCGACCCGCGGGCTCCGTCAATAACGTCTCGTGAGCGTAGATCGGCGTCGGAAAAATACCAGGACTGCCGTGGAGGCTATCAGCGCCGGTGCAACCCGCGAAACCGCGGCTCTCGGCTCCACGGAGGCCTACGAAAGCTGGCGAATGCACTCGACAGCACATCTGGGAGGCTAATGACGCCGTCGGTAGTGAGAAGACCCAGCTGACAGGAGGAAACGATGCTGGACCAACGGCCACGTACGGAATAGTGTTGTCGGCGGTGAATAAATCTGGTGTGGGATGGAATTCGAGGGTATCCCTCGGGTTGTTGTGCTGGACAGTAAGAACGAATGGACACCATCTTAGTTGTCAAGATAGACACGATAACATGTCATTACAGGAAAGAAGAAAATACAATGCTGTTGAAAAATATTCATCAGAAGGGCGCATGAGATCCCAGCGCCCCTCACAGTTTGCAGTAAGGCAAGCTGAACTTGCCAAGCTGTTTCCAATCCGCGGTTGGGCTTGAACCAGCGCTCTCGCGAAGGAAGCGCAAATGAGCTTCGGTCGCAGCGGTACATTTCTCTCGCAGACGCATTTCCTTTAATCGTAAGGCTTCTTCCGGCGTGAAAAGCGCCCCCACAGCGGTCGTTAAAATGTCGCCATCTACGCACAGGCGACAATCGCCCCGCATTTAATGCGCATGCGCAAGTAGTAAGACGGGCGCTCGTCCGAGAAGCACCAGTCGAAAAGCTGCAGGAACACCACAACTTGATCCGGCTGGACCGCTTCGATTTCACCGATGTAGTCTCCGCTGACACCATCTGCACTGGACGACATCCCGTTTGGAAACATAGAGAACACGCGGTCCTTGCCATCCAGGACCAAACGCGTGGCATTTAACGGTCCCGACACACCTTGGGTTGATCGAACGAATAACGACCCGCCTTGGAGGTCCATGGCGATCTCCAAATGCGCTAACTGCGAGATGGTCTCGATTAAGGAAAAGAAAGAAATTGGCCCTGTGGCCTCATCATTAACGCCACTGAAGTCGCTCGCTTCTGTGAATTCCCACGCGGCCTTATTGACGTTCATTAGCCACTCGCCCTGCCAGTCTCTCTCAACAATATTTCGAGGCTGGTGTGCTTGAACGAAATTCAAGTTTGGCACTCTGGTCAGAGACCGACGTACGCCCGGACGCGCAGACATACTGATGTACGTCTCGCGCATTTGTGCCACAAAGGCGTTCCAGCCCGAAAAGCACTGTCCGCTCAGGATCTGCCGTACGCGATGGCGCCGACTACGGAAGTATTCGCACGAATACACTGCCACAATAATTTCCTCGGCGGCGTTGGCCAGGCTGAGCAGATCCGAACTTGCGAAGACTCGTGCGTCCATGCGGTCTTCTAACTCCCTCAGAAACAGCAAGAAGCATTCACGCATCGCATTCTTGTCCAGCACCGACGCGGCGTACTGCCTGAAAAAACGCGCAGCCACTGCTGCGTGTCCTCCGAGAAAACCCACATCGTCAACTCCGACAGCACGCGCAGAAGTGCTGTTATTGCTGGGGACCACGCTGGCTTTCTGCCCGCGTCCTGACCTCGATGGATGGTCGTAAAAGCACTGTACTTGTCGATCTGGTCCAGCAGGGTCTTGGAGAAGCAGTCGAGCGTGTCGTCACTTTCTGCAGTGCGTAGTTGAGTGACTTCGAACTTCTTGTGGATTAAGCGTACAAGTCCATCAGCAAAGGAAGCATAGAGACTTAGCGGGGCCCAGCGAAGGAACGAGTACACTAACGCTAAATTCTTTGATACAGATACAGCCGGCAGGTTGGCGTGCTCCCACCGCAGGGCGTCTTGCAGTAGTTCGTCAGGATCTGGTGCTGTCGCTGCAGGTCGCTCGGGACGTTTTTGCGCCCGTGGATGAGCTGCACTGCGCGTTCTGCTTCGAGGAGAAATTGTCCTTGCTGACACTTGATGCGAGCTGCTGGACACCTGGGAGTGAGATAACACATTAGCAGGGTTACCGTCGTCATCGGGCGCAGGTTCGTGCACGGGTCTGTTCATAAAGGTGCTGGCAGCACCGCCTTCCCACGCTGTCTGGCATTCCCCTCCACTTGGTGCAGCCTGATACGCATCAGACGGCGCGCGGCGGTAGGAGATAACGGTGAACTCGGGCGAGGTTGCGACGTGCACGACACGGTACAGCAATGTATGCGCCTGGGGTGCAGTGAAAGCAGTGAAGTGGCCGTCCTGGTCGACCGCACAGCGCTCGAACACGTACGCCTTGATCACGTGCTTCGTGAGGCGCTGCGCCTTGTTGGCGCCGCTCTCCCAGTCGTAGTACCAGCGGGAGAACGGCTTGCCGTTGAGGTGGAAGACGAGCGGCTTGTGGTCATTTGACGGCATACCCGGCGTGCAGATGGTGGTCACGAGTCTCGACGGCCGGTCGAGCACTCCCGCCACCCACTGGCCCTCCAGGTTGCTGTTCGACTGTGTTTCTGCGGCGATCCGGTCGACCTCCACGCACTCGCCCGGCCGCAAGCTCACGTCGCTCACGGCCTCGAAGCGGGCAAACACGACCAATGTTTCGTTGGGCGGCGGGTCTTGGCCTTGCTGGATCGAGCTCTGGGCTAACTGCACGCGCAGACTGAGCGACGTGCCGCAGTAGCTGCGGTCGATGTGCTCGGGGCAGCAGTGCGGGAAGCACCTGCGCTTTCGATACGAGACGAGTGAGCAAGACATGTCCATTGTTACGCGAACGGTGTTATGGCCGTGATAAGACTCTCAGTCGTACCGGAGGATCTTGAGGCCTTTGGTGCGGTTGCTCCTGGACACAGAATAGAGGAAGCAGATGAGTGAGAACCCCACGAAGCCTAATACTGGCGTCGTTTCTGTCTCTTCAAGTGCGTCGCCTAGCTGCGTCTACGCGAGCCACGGCTGTCGACCATACCTACCGCTTATACTCGGAGTGGAAGAGCTGCGGGTGGTTGCATTCCGGGTGGAAGAAGGCGGCAGTCTCCACCGGGATAAGCTGCCGCGGCTCGGGGCGGCCATCGTTTCAAGGAAAGGATTTTGGAGACGACGTGGGACCATCGCGCAGAAATTAGCGAAATATTCGATTAGGGAGGGAAGTGACTCTTGAAATACGGTATCGTGTATATTAATACAACGTTCGGGATGTTGCACGCGGAGAAGGGCAGCGTGGAGCATGAATTATTTTGAAGCATCGAGTAAACGCCATGTAATGGAATCGCAAGCGCCGCATACCATGCATGATACCTGTCCTATCATGAGCTGGAGATTATTCTGGGAGTTGAGAGAAGTTGAGTTGATTCAGATGCTTGTTTGTCCTTATGGTTGGGGGTATTTGCACTGATCTTGAATGATGATTGAATGGGATATTTGAATGTGAAGTTATCATTTCTCTATAGGCCCTCCCGTATACACAACCCAGTGGACCATTCGGATGAAGCCTCTCGCCCAGCCCAACAGGGATCAATTCCCTGATATGGTACCGATATACTGGTACAATACCGGTGGCAACGGGGGTAGCCCTTCTATTCGCACACCCACGTCAATAATTCGATCGTGCCGCAATGATTGCACCCCACGGGTGTTTTTGTGTGGAACTTCTACTCGGATCCCTTCGCGCTGAATAGAAGCCCTTTGTAGCCGTGGTTACCGTGATAGTACCGATATACCGGTACAGTACCGGTGACAAAGCGTGGTCGTCGCCGTACCGGTTCAGTACCGACATCTACAAAGGGCAGATAGCGCGGCTGCGAAGCAGGCGCACTAGATGCCTGTCATCGCAGCCTAGCGACTTGCTCAAAAAGCGAAAGCCTATCCCAGCCTTCGCGAAGCCCTAGTTCTGAGAGAATAGCCCAACCCAAGTTTGCCTTAATGTCAACGTTGGTCAGTACCGGTAATACCGGTACGATATTGCTTCTGTACGTCCATCCTAGTTTGTTTGTACGCTGCTGACCGCCAATATTTTCACGTATCCATGAGGGCAGATGGCGCGGCTGAGAAGTAGGCGCGCAAGATGCTGGAAAATACATATCACCGGGACCAGTATTTAAAAACCCTATCCCAGTATTCGCGTAGCCAGAGTACTTCCACCAAAATGCTACTGTATTTCGAGAAGCTAGTGTGGCGTTGACAACACACATAAAAATAAAAATGGCTATTACACTACATTTTACTCCGCACTAGAAAATCTTCCCTTCAAAGTGGAATCCCTGCTAAGGAATTCGGCTTGGATCCAACAGAAATTAAGGCTGTGTTCGCGATGTCCCTCGATTTCAGGCAGATAACAGCGTTTTAGCTGAAAACTTGAGCTGCGAATACGACAATATCATAATTTTGCCTCCCGCCATTTCTGCTGTGATTATGGAAAACAGGATCACAGACATCAACGCAAGTTTCAAGTAAACACAACTAAATAGCTGCTCAAGTCAAATTCCTTTTCAACTATGGAGGAGCTTCTTCAGATTTCCCTCTCTTAAGCAAATATGGTGGAAGCACACTTAGTGAAGATCGGAAACAGATCGATACCCTCGCGCACTTTACACCTTCTCGTAGTTTAGCTGGAAGCTGCTGTGCATTTCCCAGGCGGGTAACGGGGCTTCACCGCCAACACGGGTCTCGCCGACAGATTTGGACTTGGCACGCAATGGCATTTCGGCCATCTCCTCCTCAGTGAACTTCGTCGAGGCTGTTGTGGCTAAAATGTCGCCGTCGATCGCCAAACCCGCTCCTCGCTGACACTCAAAGCGCATGCGAACGTGGTAAGATCGGTCGTCTGGCTGCGTAGCCCACTTGAACACTTCGAGATAGATCACGAGTTGGTTCTTTCATCGACGGAGATTCTCCTACGTAGTCTCCGTTGGCTCCACCGGAACCGCCCGCAGTCGTGCCGTTCGGAAAGAGTCGAAATACGCGGTCCTTGCTATCAAGCACAACATGCATGCAATCCAATCGACCAGCTACACCAAGCGACGACCGGATCCGAAGCGAGCAGCCTTCGATATCCAGCGCTACTTCCAGCCGGACGACCTGCGATAGGATCTCAAACAGGGAGAGCAATGTCAATGTCATGTCCGACTCGCTCGGGGTATTTGGTTCCCACTGGGCACGCTCCATATCCAGCAGCCATGTGCCGGTCCAGTCTTTTTCGACCGTATTGTGAGGACGGAAAGCTGTGAGGAAATTCACCGCCGCTCCTGTTCTCGGCACCTTTGTGTTGCTGATGAACGTATCGCGCATATGAGTCACGAAAGCATTCCATCCAGCGAAACTCTGGCCGCTCAATAGCTGGCGTACTTGCGGTCGCTTAGCATGGAAATCAGGGTATGAATACACCGCCGCAATGACCTCTTCAGCTACTTTTCCTAGGTTGCTAAGTGGTGTCGCCGCAAACACTTCAGCGTTCAGACGCTCCTCTAGTTCTCGCAGAAACAGCAAGAAGATCGCCCGTAGTTTCGTCTTGTCCAGCACACAGCCAGCGTGGAGGCGGAAAAACTTGCGCAGCCACTGGCGCGTTTGCTTTGAGGACAGCCAACCCAAGGCCTGCGCAGATACCCGCAACAGCGTCTGCAACTCGATCGGAACGGAAGCAGCGCGGCCCACATTATCCTCTTCCCCGGAAGCAGAACGACAGTCGCGATCGGCGCAGTGCTGGAGTAGAAGCTCAGAGAAGCAGTCTCTCTTGTCAGCTCGAAGTGCTGTCGTCGGTAACAGCTGAAGACTGCGCTCCATCGTCTCCACAATCTCATTCACACAAGACGAATAAAGCCCCAGTGGTGCCCAGCTCAAGAGTGCGTACAATAGCGCCAGATTCTTGGATACAGCGACGGCCGTAGGGTTGGAGTGCTCCCAGAGCAGCTTGCCCTCTAGTGGATGCGCCAATATCTCTTCTGTGGGCTTCACAGCTACTCGATGACGACGCTTTGCATCCAGTTTTGGTTCGTACGTGCCACCCAGTCGGTCATCTCCCCATGTCTTGAAGCTGCTTTCTCGCAGGACAGGGACCACTGTAGCGCTTTGTCCTCCTACGACTGGCTCATAATCCAGAGCGTCAAGATCGTCCCGGCGTTTCGAATACGGAGGCACGCTCCCGTTCACGGCCATCTTCATCGCCTTTGCTGCCAGGTTCGACTCCTCCAGCTCAGCATCCTGTACCGCTTGGATTTGCTTCAGCGGCCCGCGTCGATACGAGATGACGGTGAACTCGGGCGAGGAGATGACGTGCAGCACTCGGTAGAGCTGCGTGAAGGCCTCGCTGCTGGAGATAGCCGTGAAGTTATTGTTCATATCGACGGCGCACTGCTCCACCACGTAGGCCTTGAGCACGTGCTTCGTGAGTCTCTGGGCCTTGTTGGCGCCGCTCTCCCAGTCGTAACACCACCGAGACACGCTCTTGCCGTGGAGGTGGAAGACCAGAGTCGAGTCCTCCCCGTTGGCTGTTCGGATGACAAGTCCCGAGGGTCGGTCCAGCACGCCGGCGATCCACTGTCCCTCAAGATTGGTATTCGCCTGGACGTTGTGCTGGATCTTGTCCACTTGGACACACTCGCCGGCGCGCAGACTCACATCGCTGACTGCTTCGAAGCGCGCGAACACCGAAAGCACTTGGCTGGGAGACGGCTTGAGCGGGGCCGAGCCTGGAGGACGCTCGGCCAGCTGCACTTGGACGCTGAGAGACGACCCGCAGTAGCTGCGGTCGATGTGCTCGGGACAGCAGTGCGGGAAGCAGCGCAGGATCTTGAGCCCCTTGGTGCGGTTGCTTCTGTGAATAGCAAGTGAGACAGAGACTGGTCAAATGGACCCCTCTGGGAGGCAGGGCTGGCGAGGGCCGCACCGCTTGTACTCGGGGCAGAAGAGCTGCTCGTGCGCGCACTCGAGGCGGAAGAAGCGGGCCGAGGCCACCTGCAGCGGTGCGGACGGGGACGCCATCGCCCCTGCGGGATGGGTCTCTGCGGGTCTTCCTGACTTGGTTGTACAGAAAAAGCATCCGCTCGACACCGCAAGTCTCTTTGGGGTGAAGGTCGCCTGTTGATGTTATGTCTAACTAATAGATTCCTGATATCGCTCTAAGTTTTGCCTTACATTTCTCGACGTGGAAATAGTTGTGCTGCTGTTGCCTGGGCTCAATCAATGTTGATTCTGTATAATCTTCTCCTTGAGCCATACACCATAAGTCTCTAAGTGTATGGAAAGCTTCTGCGGATGGATGTGAGATGCCGACACTACGCTTCTTTCAGTCGCTGCTTGAAGACCTGCGATAGTCATTTCAAGCAGGTATGGAACTGTGGGGGAACCTCGGAGGTGGAGGATTCCATCGCTAACTGGGACTCCGTGCGAGACATCGTTCATTTGTGTTACCCGCGAAAATTCTCTGCCTGAAGGTTTGTGAACTGTTGCTTTTGGTAAAACAGCCATCACAGCGGCGGGAAGGACACCGCGTAGCAATAGTCAGATCGCGGCATGGGCAAACAAAACAATGCAATCATTTAAACGGCAAGTCCGGGAGACGAATAAACGGTGAGATCACCACTTCGAGCATGGTCTGCTCACCAACTTGGACTACGTCGAAGTTGGCGATACGACGAGAGTATGGGCGGTCTCTTTTGGGCGCATCCAGAACACGGCAATAGCTTGCAAAGGCAGTTGTCCTCACTTGGCACGCGAAACTTTCTGTGTCATTCTTTCTTATCGCAACGACATATTCGCGGTTATCTCGATCGTAACGCCGCCATTTTTGTATTGAGTTACTTCCAATTACTCGGTGGACACTGATATCCGTTCCACGTAGACATTCCTACCGTGGCCTTCTATCAACGCAGCCATTTGTTTGTGACAAATTGTCCGCTGATGCCCCTTGACACAGTTTTCCTCGTTAAGGTGCTTTAGAGCGTGGAGCAGGCACCGCCACAAAAACTTTCGTGGCAAAACAATGCCAAATGCCATGGGAGATAATCACGAGCCTTCAATCCTATCAAAATAAATTAATCGCGCGTCCGCAGTCGTTCAATGCCACGCAATTGCTTCCTACAAGCGCAGATCTACTATATCACGATCACTCATATTATTATCACAATCACTAAAATGATTTTATCCATCAGTACTATGAACAACCTGCAAAAGCGCTCACCTAAATCCTCATCCACCCCTCGACAACTTTAACCAAGTAAATCAAATAATTACAACCCAACTCCTCGACAATTTTTATCTCTCCACTACAGTTCTATCGTGCAGCCCTACTGTTTGTTTTTGTGTTCAATGCCACACCGTTTCCGTCCCAAAATCGCTACTGTGGCTCGTCGGTGCCGGCGCACCCAGCAGGGTGTACGGAAATCTGGACCACACGACGCATCTGTAGTGGCCGACCCGTGCCGACAAACAGCCCCGGCGTCGCGCCGCGCACTCCGTTGTGTCTCGGCTCGGATTCAATTTATCGCGGCCGCTAATATTTTTTGCCCGCCGACCCGGCCGCCAGGTCGCTGAAGTGACCGGAACGATTTGCAGAAGGGTCCACCGGTGTCGTCACCCACTTCCTCGGTATATTTTCTCGCTGCGCTACGGTCCTACGGGGCGTCACGGCGGCCCGGCGGTTTGTTTTTGCGTTCGTGGACACGTTCTCTGCAGCAGAATGGCGAGTGTCCGGCTCCGGTCCTCGCGACGGTGCCTCCGACGTCCACACCAGTCGGAAAATGTCCTGCCAGCACCGCCACAGTTGTCCACAAATATTTTCCGCGAGGCTCCGACATTCATTTTCTGCCGCATCGCCGCGGCGGAACCTAGAAGCCGCCGAAAACGAGTCGTCCACGACCGCTCACGACCGCTCGCGACCGATGGACAGGTGTCCACCTGCGCTTGGACACCTCCGACAACTCGAAAACTACTTCCGCCACGCTCCGTTCAAGCGTCTCCAGCGTCCGCCGCCACGGAGCCGACCGAAATTCTCGCCGATACCCTCGAATTCCATCCCACACCAGATTTATTCACCGCCGACACCACTGTTCCGTACGTGGCCGTTGGTCCAGCATCGTATCTTCCTGTCAGCTGGGTCTTCTCACTACCGACGGCGTCATCAGCCTCCCAGATGTGCTGTCGAGCGCATTCGCCACCTTTCGCTAGGCCTCCGTGGAGCCGCGAGCCGCGGTTTCGCGGGTTTCACCGGCGCTGATAGCCTCCACGGCAGTCCTGGTATTTTTCCGGCGCCGATCTACGCTCTACGCTCACGAGACGTTATTGACGGAGTCCGCGGGTCGAGCACGCTGCCACGGCACCGCCGGACGTGTGTCCCCACCACTTGTGTCCCCCACGCCGCACAGATCCGACCGAATCCACAGCCGTGGGCTGCTTTCGAAACAACAGTCTTTAGTCTCCACCGTCAGGGTCATTGCTGGACGGGGAACGGTCGCCCCGACACGTCCGTGCCGCAACAACACGAGTTTCGGGCGCCGAGCGTGGCACAAACCTTGTGCCGGCGCTCTTCCCACCGTTTCCGCCCCAAAATCGCTGCTGTGGCTCGTCGGTGCCGGCGCACCCAGCAGGGTGTACGGAAATCTGGACCACACGACGCATCTGCAGTGGCCGACCCGTGCCGACAAACAGCCCCGGCGTCGCGCCGCGCACTCCGTTGTGTCTCGGCTCGGATTCAATTTATCGCGGCCGCTAATATTTTTGCCCGCCGACCCGGCCGCCAGGTCGCTGAAGTGACCGGAACGATTTGCAGAAGGGTCCACCGGTGTCGTCACCCACTTCCTCGGTATATTTTCTCGCTGCGCTACGGTCCTACGGGGCGTCACGGCGGCCCGGCGGTTTGTTTTTGCGTTCGTGGACACGTTCTCTGCAGCAGAATGGCGAGTGTCCGGCTCCGGTCCTCGCGACGGTGCCTCCGCCGTCCACACCAGTCGGAAAATGTCCTGCCAGCACCACCACAGTTGTCCACGAATATTTTCTGCGAGGCTCCGACATTCATTTTCTGCCGCATCGCCGCGGCGGAACCTAGAAGCCGCCGAAAACGAGTCGTCCACGACCGCTCACGACCGCTCGCGACCGATGGACAGGTGTCCACCTGCGCTTGGACACCTCCGACACCTCGAAAACTACTTCCGCCACGCTCCGTTCAAGCATCTCCAGCGTCCGCCGCCACGGAGCCGACCGAAATTCTCGCCGATACCCTCGAATTCCATCCCACACCAGATTTATTCACCGCCGACACCACTGTTCCGTACGTGGCCGTTGGTCCAGCATCGTATCTTCCTGTCAGCTGGGTCTTCTCACTACCGACGGCGTCATCAGCCTCCCAGATGTGCTGTCGAGCGCATTCGCCAGCTTTGCTAGGCCTCCGTGGAGCCGCGAGCCGCGGTTTCGCGGGTTTCACCGGCGCTGATAGCATCCACGGTAGTCCTGGTATTTTTCCGGCGCCGATCTACGCTCTACGCTCACGAGACGCTATCGACGGAGTCCGCGGGTCGAGCACGCTGCCACGGCACCGCCGGACGTGTGTCCCCACCACTTGTGTCCCCCACGCTGCACAGATCCGACCGAATCCACAGCCGTGGGCTGCTTTCGAAACAACAGTCTTTAATCTCCACCGTCAGGGTCATTGCTGGACGGGGAACGGTCGCCCCGACACGTCCGTGCCGCAACAACACGAGTTTCGGGCGCCGAGCGTGGCACAAACCCTGTGCCGGCGCTCTTCCCGCCGTTTCCGCCCCAAAATCGCTGCTGTGGCTCGTCGGTGCCGGCGCACCCAGCAGGGTGTACGGAAATCTGGACCACACGACGCATCTGCAGTGGCCGACCCGTGCCGACAAACAGCTCCCGGCGTCGCGCCGCGCACTCCGTTGTGTCTCGGCTCGGAGTCAATTTATCGCGGCCGCTAATATTTTTGCCCGCCGACCCGGCCGCCAGGTCGCTGAAGTGACCGGAACGATTTGCAGAAGGGTCCACCGGTGTCGTCACCCACTTCCTCGGTATATTTTCTCGCTGCGCTACGGTCCTACGGGGCGTCACGGCGGCCCGGCGGTTTGTTTTTGCGTTCGTGGACACGTTCTCTGCAGCAGAATGGCGAGTGTCCGGCTCCGGTCCTCGCGACGGTGCCTCCGACGTCCACACCAGTCGGAAAATGTCCTGCCAGCACCACCACAATTGTCCACGAATATTTTCCGCGAGGCTCCGACATTCATTTTCTGCCGCATCGCCGCGGCGGAACCTAGAAGCCGCCGAAAACGAGTCGTCCACGACCGCTCACGACCGCTCGCGACCGATGGACAGGTGTCCACCTGCGCTTGGACACCTCCGACACCTCGAAAACTACTTCCGCCACGCTCCGTTCAAGCATCTCCAGCGTCCGCCGCCACGGAGCCGACCGAAATTCTCGCCGATACCCTCGAATTCCATCCCACACCAGATTTATTCACCGCCGACAACACTATTCCGTACGTGGCCGGTGGTCCAGCATCGTATCCTCCTGTCAGCTGGGTCTTCTCACTACCGACGGCGTCATTAGCCTCCCAGATGTGCTGTCGAGTGCATTCGCCAGCTTTCGTAGGCCTCCGTGGAGCCGCGAGCCGCGGTTTCGCGGGTTGCACCGGCGATGATAGCCTCCACGGCAGTCCTGGTATTTTTCCGACGCCGATCTACGCTCACGAGACGTTATTGACGGAGCCCGCGGGTCGAGCACGCTGCCACGGCACCGCCAGACGTGTGTCCCCACCACTTGTGTCCCCCACGCTGCACAGATCCGACCGAATCCACAGCCGTGGGCTGCTTTCGAAACAACAGTCTTTAGTCTCCACCGTCAGGGTCATTGCTGGACGGGGAACGGTCGCCCCGACACGTCCGTGCCGCAACAACACGAGTTTCGGGCGCGGAGCGTGGCAGAAACCCTGTGCCGGCGCTCTTCCCGCCGTTTCCACCCCAAAATCGCTGCTGTGGCTCGTCGGTGCCGGCGCACCCAGCAGGGTGTACGGAAATCTGGACCACACGACGCATCTGCAGTGGCCGACCCGTGCCGACAAACAGCCCCGGCGTCGCGCCGCGCACTCCGTTGTGTCTCGGCTCGGAGTCAATTTATCGCGGCCGCTAATATTTTTTGCCCGCCGACCCGGCCGCCAGGTCGCTGAAGTGACCGGAACGATTTGCAGAAGGGTCCACCGGTGTCGTCACCCACTTCCTCGGTATATTTTCTCGCTGCGCTACGGTCCTACGGGGCGTCACGGCGGCCCGGCGGTTTGTTTTTGCGTTCGTGGACACGTTCTCTGCAGCAGAATGGCGAGTGTCCGGCTCCGGTCCTCGCGACGGTGCCTCCGCCGTCCACACCAGTCGGAAAATGTCCTGCCAGCACCAATGTAGTTGCCAACGTCGAGGCTTATGCAGCACTGCCTGAACGCAGTGTCGATTTTGCGGCCATTTTCGCTCGCGGCGTCCCCTGATCACAATATCATAGTCGCGCAATAACGACCGCGGCCGACAGACTCGCTCCACGCCTGCTTGCAGTACCTACTTGGCCGGCGGAAGAATGTCCTCCAGGTCGTGGACGCACTTCTTTGCGACAACGTCTTCGCGAGGCACCTCAAAAATATTCACCGCGACGAGTAAAACCAAACGATGCTAAAGGCGACCGCGGGCCCGTTCCCACTCTTTCCTGCCTGCACGTCGGCCCTCGCGGGTTCAGGGTTGCGTCCGCCGTCGTCCAACACCACGTCAACTCTTTTCCCGCGAGCTTCAGCGTGGTTTCCGGGTCGCCAGTATTTTTCGTCCGCCAATCCGCCCGACAGATTGTTGAAGCGCTCGAAAAGATTTGCACACGGTCCACCGGTGTCCGCAATGCTTGGCTGCTGCAGTAGAGTACAGGATTTCGCTTTGCCGCGGTCTGCCGCCGGCTAGTTTGTTTGTTTTAGCGTCGCGAGGACGATGTCAGCAACGCCAGACGCAACGGCGGGCTGCCAGCAGTTCGTCGGCGGCGACCGGCGTGGACCCCCACGCCCGCCCGGTGTCTGCGACCACGCCCGCCCCAAACGAGAAACATCGACACCAAGGCACTCGCTTCTGCCTCCGTCGCGGCGACAGTCTGAAAGCCGCCGCTAAACTATCGTCCGTCAGCGACGGACGGGTGTCCACCGGGCCGCGAGCACGCCTCGACCTGATCTCGCCGCGCGAAACCAGTTGTGCCGCGCTCAACCGGACCGTCGACTGCCTGTGCCGGCGCAGCTTCTCCCGCCGCAGGCGTCGCAGCTTATTTTTCTGGAGCTGAGCAACAAATAATCGGTCGGCTCGACCGTGTCGTACTGGTCGTACTGGTCGTACTGGTCGTCCGGCGGGAAGCTGTCTACATGCTCGCAGCGGCTTGTGCTGAACGCCCGCAGGTCCTCGTCAGGTCCGCAGACGGAAACAAAGTAAAAGCACTCGGGTCATCCGCGCGCTCTGTCTCCCGTGATTACCGAAGATGGACCCAACGTGGGCGCGAAGCCGTTGAGCACAAGTCGTCCGCCGGTCGGTCCGTCTTGGGCACCGCCGGAAGTCCGAGACCTCAGCGCAGAAATGGCTCTGCCAGACACGGCAAAGCTGTGCAAGCGTCCTCTTGCGTCCACGGACGGCGTGGAGCGGGCCTTAACTCTCACTTCACCACACTAGAGGTTTTTTCTTTTTGGCGAGACGGACGACGTGGCTTGTGAAGACACAACGACGCCGGCCCTGGTGTTGACCTGGGCCTTCCTTGCCACTGCTATCAGTGCTGCTGCGTGGTCGTGGTCCCCCGCAGCAACGGCACAGCCACGGCGTAGTATCGACTTTGCGGCCATTTTCGCTCGCGGCGTCCCCTGATCACAATATCATAGTCGCGCAATGACGACCGCGGCCGACAGACTCGCTCCACGCCTGCTTGCAGTACCTACTTGGCCGACGGAACAGTGTCCTCCAGGTCGTGGACGCACTTCTTTGCGACAACGTCTTCGCGAGGCACCTCAAAAATATTCACCGCGACGAGTAAAACCAAACGATGCTAAAGGCGACCGCGGGCCCGTTCCCACTCTTCCTGCCTGCACGTAGGCCCTCGCGGGTTCAGGGTTGCGTCCGCCGTCGTCCAACACCACGTCAACTCTTTTCCCGCGAGCTTCAGCGTGGTTTCCGGGTCGCCAGTATTTTTCGTCCGCCAATCCGCCCGACAGATTGTTGAAGCGCTCGAAAAGATTTGCACACGGGTCCACCGGTGTCCGCAATGCTTGGCTGCTGCAGTAGAGTACAGGATTTCGCTTTGCCGCGGTCTGCCGCCGGCTAGTTTGTTTGTTTTAGCGTCGCGAGGACGATGTCAGCAACGCCAGACGCAACGGCGGGCTGCCAGCAGTTCGTCGGCGGCGACCGGCGTGGACCCCACGCCCGCCCGGTGTCTGCGACCACGCCCGCCCCAAACGAGAAACATCGACACCAAGGCACTCGCTTCTGCCTCCGTCGCGGCGACAGTCTGAAAGCCGCCGCTAAACTATCGTCCGTCAGCGACGGACGGGTGTCCACCGGGCCGCGAGCACGCCTCGACCTGATCTCGCCGCGCGAAAACCAGTTGTGCCGCGCTCAACCGGACCGTCGACTGCCTGTGCCGGCGCAGCTTCTCCCGCCGCAGGCGTCGCAGCTTATTTTTCTGGAGCTGAGCAACAAATAATCGGTCGGCTCGACCGTGTCGTACTGGTCGTACTGGTCGTACTGGTCGTCCGGCGGGGAAGCTGTCTACATGCTCGCAGCGGCTTGTGCTGAACGCCCGCAGGTCCTTGTCGGGTCCGCAGACGGAAACAAAGTAAAAGCACTCGGGTCATCCGCGCGCTCTGTCTCCCGTGATCACCGAAGATGGACCCAACGTGGGCGCGAAGCCGTTGAGCACAAGTCGTCCGCCGGTCCGTCTTGGGCACCGCCGGAAGTCCGAGACCTCAGCGCAGAAATGGCTCCGCGAGACACGGCAAAGCTGTGCAAGCGTCCTCTTGCGTCCACGGACGGCGTGGAGAGAGCCTTAACTCTCACTTCGTCCGTGCACTAGATGATATAGCGGGTTCTCGCATGCAGTTGTGCCTCCTGGTGCGTTGATGCCACCCCGCAGTGGGCCCGACGACGCGCAGTCCATTTTCTTTATCGAGAACCTCGGTAGCGTACGGGCGATGCCCGGCGTGCGCGGCCACATTGTCGCGACTGCTGCATCCAGCCCTGCGCTATCGAGCGACAGACGCGAACAAAACTTCCAGAGGAAGTACTGCCAGCCACGGATCCATGTGACTACGTTATTCGGAGCCCCGCTGGGCTATCGACGGCTTCCAGCGGTTGAAATTGACACCGACGGGATCGATCGAAAGCATGCTCAGCAACGACCACAAAAGGGAGACCCGACGGTTAGTTTGTCTTCCGCCACAAAGCGCGCATCCTATGCGAGCGATTGCATGCTTCACACCATGCTTCGTTGGTTGCTGTCGTGAAAAGACCTCGCGGATACTTGTCGGGGCGGTATTAGGCAGCGGGTTCTCTTCGCTGCCGTTGTGAGCGTTGTAACAAACCCCAGCTGAAGTTTCAATGTTTCCTTCCGAAGCCAGCTATTCATTTCTGTTGACACTCTCCAGCATCCAAGGCAATGCCCGCCACCACGTTCCTGCCGTCGTTACATCCATCCCACTTCGATATCCTGGGTCACACTCGTCGGAATGTTGCCATCACGACCGTTGTCCCGCACGAAATTCCAATGCTGTGATGCAACCCAGTGCCCTTCGTCCAGGCTTCCCATTTCGTCCGCAGACGTCAAACAGTTTTTTTACTGTCCGGGCAGAATAGCCCACCCCATTTTGCAGAAGAAGCCCGTCCACATTCAAACAGTGAGTTTTCTTAAGCCTATCGTTGTGCTCCAACAGCGGGGAACCAACATTGAGCGGTGCTCACCTCTTCTACTTGTCATCACCTTCCAGATATGCAGCTTTCACAGGCGTCTGGACCATCTCCAACGCGCCCTCGACTTGTTCTGGGCGAGTCCGCGCTTCTGTCGAGCGGTCGCCCGCTGGTCTTCGCTCGTCCATCGAGTCCCGAAAAATGAAACAAAGAGAAACATTTTTCCGTCAACTGGGATGATGGCGCGGACGCAGTGCTGGCGATTCGTTTGCAGCAAGGGCGCGTGGACCCTCCCAGTTCAAACCAGAGTTTCGCAGTCTAGCTGGCGGGCGACCTCGTCTTCCTGTCCCCCGCCGCGAAAAGCAGCACCGAGACGATGCTGCAGCGGCTTGCGATCTCCAACCTCGTACCGCTATTGGCATGCCTCTCGAAATCCTCTGGCCAAACATCTTTAAAATGCGTCGTCGAGAAACCGAGCGTCGTAAACTCGCCGACACCTGAGCCAGCGCCTTCGCCTTCGCTGGCTGCTTTACAGCGACCAAACTTGGTCGGCGTTGAAGCCGGACCAAAGACAGGCGGCTGGACAAAGACGCCTCACACAGCTCGCCGTGTGCTCGAATGACTGCGCAGGCGAGAGGACGCTTTTTGTGGAAGGACCATCACAATCCGATCGGAAGACCCGCAGAGACCCATGGCGCCCCCGTCCGCGCCGCTGCAGGTGGCCTCGGCCCGCTTCTTCCGCCTCGAGTGCGCGCACGAGCAGCTCTTCTGCCCCGAGTACAAGCGGTGCGGCCCTCGCCAGTCCTGCCTCCCAGAGGGGTCCATCTGACCAGTCTCTGTCTCACTTGCTATTCACAGAAGCAACCGCACCAAGGGGCTCAAGATCCTGCGCTGCTTCCCGCACTGCTGTCCCGAGCACATCGACCGCAGCTACTGCGGGTCGTCTCTCAGCGTCCAAGTGCAGCTGGCCGAGCGTCCTCCAGGCTCGGCCCCGCTCAAGCCGTCTCCCAGCCAAGTGCTTTCGGTTTTCGCACGCTTCGAAGCAGTCAGCGATGTGAGTCTGCGCGCCGGCGAGTGTGTCCAAGTGGACAAGATCCAGCCCAACGTCCAGACCGATACCCACCTCGAAGGGCAGTGGATCGCCGGCGTGCAGGACCGACCGTCGGGGCTCGTCATCCGAGCTGCTGAGAGCGACGACGAGGACTCGACGCTCGTCTTCCACCTCAATGGCAAGAGCGTGTCCCGGTGGTACTACGACTGGGAGAGCGGCGCCAACAAGGCCCAGAGACTCATGAAGCACGTGCTCAAGGCCTACGTGGTGGAGCAGTGCGCCGTCGACATGGACGACAACTTCACGGCTATCTCCAGCAGCGAGGCCTTCACGCAGCTCTACCGAGTGCTGCACGTCATCTCCTCGCCCGAGTTCACCGTCATCTCGTACCGACGCGCGCCGCTGGAGCAAATCCAAGCAGCACAGGCAGTGGCGTTGGCGGCGTCGAAGCTGGGCACCCCACCTCGGAAGATGGTGGTCAAGACGGTCAAGATGCCCGTGAACCGCAGTGTGCCTACACATTCCCAACGCCGGGGTGGTTTGGAGGATCTGGTCTATGAACGAGCGCTCTACCGAGCAGGACAGAGTGCTAGAGTAGTTCCTGCACCGCGTGAAAGCAGCTTCGAGGCGTGGGGAGACGACCCAGTGGAAGACACGTACGAACCGGATGCAAAGCGTCGACGTCGAGTAGCTGTGAGACCCACGGAAGAGATAGTGGTGCATCCGTTGGAGAACAAGTTGTTCTGGGAGCACTCCAACGCCTCAGCCGTCGCGGTCTCCAAGAACCTGGCGCTGTTGTATTCGTTCTTGGACTGGGCGCCATTAGGGATCTATTCGTCCTGTGTAGACGAGATTTTGAAGACGATAGAGTGCAGACTACTTCAGCTACTATCGACGACGACAGACAGGAGAGACTGCTTCTCGGAGCTTCTACTCCAGCACTGCGCCGATCGTAACTCTCGTTCTGCTTCCGGGGAAAAGGATAATGTGGGCCGCACTGCTTCCGTTCCGATCGAGTTGCAGACGCTGTTGCGGGTATCTGCGCAGGCCTTGGGTTGGCTGTCCTCAAAGCAAACGCGCCAGTGGCTGCGCAAGTTTTTCCGCCTCCACGCTGGCTGTGTGCTGGACAAGACGAAACTACGGGCGATCTTCTTGCTGTTTCTGCGAGAACTAGAGGAGCGTCTGAACGCTGAAGTGTTTGCGGCGACACCACTTAGCAACCTAGGAAAAGTAGCTGAAGAGGTCATTGCGGCGGTGTATTCATACCCTGATTTCCATGCTAAGCGACCGCAAGTGCGCCAGCTATTGAGCGGCCAGAGTTTCGCTGGATGGAATGCTTTCGTGGCTCATATGCGCGATACGTTCATCAGCAACACAAAGTTGCCGAGAACAGGAGTGGCGGTGAATTTCCTCACAGCTTACCGTCCTCACAATACGGTCGAAAAGACTGGACCGGCACATGGCTGCTGGATATGGAGCGTGCCCAGTGGAAACCAAATACCCCGAGCGAGTCGGACATGACATTGACATTGCTCTCCCTGTTCGAGATCCTATCGCAGGTCGTCCGGCTGGAAGTAGCGCTGGATATCGAAGGCTGCTCGCTTCGGATCCGGTCGTCGCTCGGCATAGCTGGTCGATTGGATTGTATGCATGTTGTGCTTGATAGCAAGGACCGCGTATTTCGACTCTTTCCGAACGGCACGACTGCGGGCGGTTCCGGTGGAGCCAACGGAGACTACGTAGGAGAAATCTCCGTCGATGAAAAGAACCAACTCGTGATCTATCTCGACGTGTTCAAGTGGGCTACGCAGCCAGACGACCGATCTTACCACGTTCGCATGCGCTTTGAGTGTCAGCGAGGAGCGGGTTTGGCGATCGACGGCGACATTTTAGCCACGACGGCCTCGACGAAGTTCACTGAGGAGGAGATGGCTTGTTTGGCTGAGATGTCGCTGCGTGCCAAGCGAAAATCTGCCGGACGGTATCATGTAAGTGATACGGAGGAGGAAGCTGCGGTGCCTGTTTGGGAAGTGCACAGCAGCTTCGAGCTGAATTACAAGAAGGTGTAAAGGTCGTCACAGTTTTTTACCCGTATCTACGTTGTCATCTATATTGTTTAGCTCTTCTAAGTGTGTTTCGCCATCTATTCGTCTTCGCTACCTCGACGCTTCTTGCTCTTCTTGCTCTTTTTGTGCTTCTTTTCCTTGCCAGAAGCTCCACCTCGAAGAGCGTCCATGATCATGGCTACATCGGCACTCTTAGCCACTTCTTCCTTACGCTGTTCGGCCTCCTCTTCCGTGAGCTGAACGGCCTTACGTTTCTTTGTCTTTTTGTCCTTCTTGTGCTTCTTGTGCGTGTTCGTGGTCTCCTCTACGTCCTTGAACAGGTCGGCGATCTTCTGCTGCTTCGTGTACAGCGCCTCCCACTTCTCACGACTTTGCTTGTACTCGAAGAGATGGCACGTGTTCATCACGAGCTGGGAGAAGTGACTGCCAGTGAGCTGCGTCTCCACAGCCAACAGTTCATGCACCACAGCCTCCTTCTTCTCCAGCGGCAGGTCTTCGTAGCATTTCATCACCGAAAAGGCACCGAGACGATCCATAGCTAGTGCACCAAACTTGCCCACAAAGCGTTCAATGCGTCGCGCACCCATGCCGTGCTGGGGTCCTTGGACTCCCAAATGGGCTCCACCACGCAGCGACTGCCTGTCGAGTCCTTAGCCAACGCTACTAGCTGCACCGAGTTGAAGGCAAGAATCGCCGTGTACAAGGGCGTCAAATACTCGCCCGCTTCAAACTTCTGCAATTGCTCGATGATCTTGGCGCCCATGACGTTCAATTGTACCTTTGCCGACGTCGCAGAGGTTGACAACTGCACGTTTAGCAGGGAAGCCACAAAGTTTTTGCGTACAGCCTCAGGCTTCTTGCTTTCCTGCTTGGCGATGGCATTCTCCAACGCCGTAAAGACTTCTTGCTGGTGCAACTTGAACTTGACACACATCTCCACCACTCGCCAGATGACACCGGGGCGACCCATGGTCAGCAGCGTCCACAGTGACGCCTCCAGTTCCTCCAGCACCTCCAGCGCCAAGTCTTTCGTGCCGATACGCACAATCGCGTGCTGCACCACGTAGTTGGCAATGTTGTGTTCTGCGAGCTGCAGCATCTTGCCGCGCACGCATCGCTGGAAAACCTTGGCGAAAAACTTGTCGCTCGCGCTCTCGAACAGCGCCTCGAGCAAGTGGCTGGTCACCGCGTCGGCAGCCAAGTCAAAGAAGCCGCTCTCGCACGAGTCCTCGTCCTCCCACTGCAGTACCCGCTCCGCAAGCTTCCGCTGGTATTTCGACGGCGCCAGCTTCAGTGCCGAAGCAATTAGTGGCCCCGAGTTCTGATCGTACAGCAAGTTCTGCAGCTCGTGCGTTGTGCTCTGAATCAGCACGTTCAAAAGCTCCTTGAACAGCTTTTCAAACGACTTTGGCACGTCGTAGGTGACTTCGCTGCCGTCCTTGCCCGGTCGAGCCTCCGTGAACGTCACCACTCGGTGCTTGGCCTTCTTGCCGCGCTTCTCCGGCACGAGTGGCTTGCCAGCCAGCACCGCCAGCACGGAGCGCAGCACGTGACTGGCGCTCACGTCGTTCATGAGCGTGATCCACTCTCTCGACCTCCTTGACCATCTCCACGATCACGTCGCTCATCAGCGGCACGTCCTGCATGCGATCGTCGTCGTCCTGTTCGTCCTGCCCCCTATCTCCTGCTCCTTCGCCACCACGGCACTAGCTCTAGACAGCAAGTGCTGCAGCACGTGGGATGAGTAGCGGTTGGTCCACAAGTGGCTCATGTAGCCATTCATCTTGTGCAGCAAGAAGCGCAGCTGATGGTCGCTCATCTTGGGCAGGAACACCTCCAACAACTCGCCGGCGTGGCGGTCCGAGGCGGCGCTAGCAGCTCGTGGAGCCAGCTCCACCAGCACGTTCCATAGCAGCAACTCGTTGTCCTCCGGAGTCGAGTCGTCGGCCTGCGTCAGCATCTCCGTCACCTCCTTCAGGTACGAGAGCGTGTCTTGCTCCAGTCGACGCGGTCGCAGGCGTCTATCGGAGCATAATAAAGGTAAGTAAGCGGCTCATTTAGTAAACCACGCAGTGAGAGTTCGTACTCGGGTCGCTGCCGCGTCTCGGCGGCATGTTCGTCGGCCATCGTGCTACAAGTCAAGTGACGTCTTGTCCAATGGACCGCTCCCGTAAATAAACGTGACAATAAGTCGTTGATTACGGGACTACTGCTTGAAGTATCAGATCAAAAGCTCCCTTGCGATGCCGCAGCTCATCGTGACGCTGCTGCGCGCCAACAACCTGCCGGTGGCCGACACGTATCTGCAGGGAAGCGCCAGCGACCCGTTCGTGACCTTCCAGCTGGGCGACGAGTACCTGCGTTCGTCCTGCGTGGCGGCCTGCCTGGATCCTGTATGGCAGCCGGCGGAGACGTTCGAGTTTGAGGTGGCCCCTTCGCACACGGAGCGGCGTCTGACGGTGCAGGTGGTAGACAGCGACCGCTTCAAGCAGGACGACTTGCTGGGCGAGCTGACGCTGCCTCTGTCCGTGTTTGAAGCGCGCCCCAATGAAGCCGCGGTGGATACGTACGAGCTGACGGTCCCTGCGGGCCTGCAGCAAGCCGCCAAAACCCGCAACAAAAGTCCACGTTGCAGCTGGATATCTGCTACGCCGTGGAGACGGACGGACAGAAGACACTCTGCGTCTGGGAGAACGAGGACTACGTCGACGGCAAGTGGACGCCCTCGCACAACAACGAGCGTCGCCACTGGTCCACCTTCGACCTGCAGGTCTCGTCCGACAACTTTGACCACGTGGCGCCCGAAGTGCCGGACGGACTGGAAGGTGCCGGATGGGCCTACTCTACGAAGAAGGGCGACGACCACGGATGGGTCTACGCCAGCACGTACACGGGCCCCTGGGCGGCCTCGGTCTCCACCACTTGCTACGCACGTCGCCGTCTCTGGCAGAATAATTGCCGTCCTGCTGTCGCCTGTGAATGAGGGAGTTGTGGATTTTGACAAGAGGACAGGAACACAAAGTACGTAACCTCTGAATGGAACAATTGACTAACTGAGCTGGATGTGGGTTTTGTTTCTCTTGTTTTCTTTGTCATTGAACATCAAACAGTAGAGCAGGATAGCCGGCAGCATTCGACTGGTGTTATTGTTTGGTTACTTGATTTGGCGGAGCTGCCCACGGCATCCTTTGGTTGGTTTTATCTCGCGGCTCCCGACGCAAAGCTACCCGTCCCCGCCGCAACTCGCAAGCCAACAACAAGTTACTCGTGCTCATTATTTTATGCAGCTGACGGTTGGCAAAATGACATCATCCTGTTGCTCCTGTACCGGCGGTCCTGTCAACCAAGTGTTCTCACAATCATTTTGCCGCAAAGATGGAGAAGCGAATGAGCTACAGGGGCTGTAGCGAGTACCGTGCCAGCACTGGCAGTGAAGACCGTGGAAACCGTGGTAAATATGGGCGTCAAGGCCGTAAGGATGGAAGCTACTACAGAAGTGACCTCGTCGGTCTTGAATCTGTCATGGTCGCTGGCTCAGGTATGGAGGTGTGTGCCATGCTATCAAAGAGCCACCGATCCAAGAAGAATGGACCGGCCGCGCTGGCATTCGCGACGTCAATCCAGATGACCAGTTTCTCGCTTGCCGCCGCCCTGGGGTTGCGAGACGTGGGAGGGCCGTGCAGCTTGAATTGAACTGCTTTCGGGTTCGATTAAATTCCGTGCCGCCGAAAATCTTCAGGTATCACGTGGACGTAGAGCACTCGACCATTGGAATCACCAACGAGTCGACTACACCGCCGCGCCTATCACGCAAACTGGTGCGAAGAATCATCAGTGCTGCTCGTTTGCAGTACGAGCCAGAGTTCGGTGATGTTCGTATTGTGCGTGACGGCATGGCGGCGCTGTACGCTCCTTCCAAACTGCCACGGGCAAACCAAAGCAAGACGTTCACTGGGGTCAAATTGGGTCAATCGGGGCCGGCACCACCATCGAGCCTTTGTAGTGCAGATGAAGCTCGCCGAAGTGGTTCCGACAAACTCTCTTCGACATTACAATTCAGATCCTGACGTGAATGTGTTGCCAAATCTCCAAGCTTTAGGGTGCCATCTTGCTGGGTTACTGTAAAGGCCAACTTTTTCTCGATGATGAACGCTATTCCACGTCAGGGTGGAAAGCAGTTCTGCTGGGGTTACCACCAAACGCTGCATTTTGCCAGCCAGAAGCTGCTCATGAACACCGCCCCAATTCCAAGGCTTTTTCTTTCGCCTAGCCCGCTCGTGGAGTTGGTCAAGGCAATTTTACGAACCCACAAGAAGTGCGATTTCTCTCAGAATGCGATAAAAATCGTTTAGCATCTGAGCTGTGCGGGATTGAGGTTGTGCCTACGCATCGAACAGCTCGCAGACACGCCATTGTTGGGCTGAGTGATGCTTCCCCTGCCAAAACCTTGATGAATAACCAAGGGTGGGGCAATGTCTGTCGTGGATTACTTCCGCCGAAGGTACAGTATAACATTCATCTGAGCTATCCGGATTTGGCGTTGGTGAATGTTGGCAAGAAATTCATAGGCAATGAGGACTGGCTACCGATTAAAATGTGCAAAGCGACACCGGGATAATGCGCGAATGACCACAACGTGGATACAGCTGAAGATGTCAAGTACGCCAGCATACAGCCAGACGCCTGTCGGGAGAAAATACTGGAGCAGCGCTGCCAAGCATCGTTTAACAACGACCCA
>JAAVTG010000227.1:0-27190 GCA_011947345.1 Phytophthora quininea | reverse complement strand
GAATGCCATACCAGCAGCTCGGCTGTGGCCTCCACCTATTGGGTACGAAGGAGAAAGCAGTCTCACGTCCGAGTTTGAGACTCTAGAACCCCCAGCAATTACAGCGTTGTTGCAAATATGTCAAGATCGAGCCACACTGATGATTGACGCGGTTTGTGCTCATGTTGAAATTGATTCCTTCCGAACTACACAACTAACGCTTTAATTGTTCACTTATGCTTCTTTTCATTAGATTGAAGGTGCAAGAAGCGATCCAGACACCAATTTCTCGCTGGTACGTATTAGTTCTTACGATCTTTGTGTGTTTGCGAGACGTGCTGATTTCAAACCAACAGATTATGGATTCACCGTCTCGGACTCGACGTCGGACTGTGCGGGAGAAGACAAGGCATCAACTCGCTCAAGTCGATACCGGAGACCGCAACAGCTAAATGTGGTGACCGAAAAGAACAACCGCATGGGTTTCGACCGCGGAGCTGTCCCGCCGTTGAATGCTCCTGCAAGCAATGGGCAGGTATTTTCTTCAGACCAGGAGGAAACCGAAAACGATACAGACCGAGACACAGAAGTTCCATCTCGAGATACTATCAAGGCTTCTAGCCGAACCAAACTTGCACAAAGAAGCGTGGTAGCAACGCGACTGGGACGGTGGAGCTAGGGTCGCAATTGTAATGGTGACAGTGGGCAGGTATATCGGTAAACTTTAATTGCAAATGGACGATCTCATTTCAATATTGACCAATGAAATCTCTTGAAAATACCAAATATTTCATACAAATAACAAGTCAAACGAAACAGATTTGAAAGTATCCGCGTAAGTATGGGTGCCCGTTTGCACATAAAGTTTATGGGGCGAAACCAGCAGCCGGACGTCCCCGTTTCACTTCGTTTTACTATACGTGGCCCCGGACATCCTCTGGACGTGCTGGATGTTGTGGTGCATGTTCGGACGTTCGGTTTGCCAACCGGGACTGAATGATCGGATGTCACTTGCCGAGTGTCCGTTCCGAATGAAAACCTAAGGAAACAAAGGAAACAAAACCAGACATTAATGTAAGGCAAACCACAATTGCCAGAGGTCAAAAACGGCCGACCGTAATTAGAGCTCGACCACGCGGCCGCAATTATGGTCGACCATTGCCCACCACTTTGCTTATAAAGTAAAACAACAGGTTTTCAAACGACCGGATTTGTCTACAATTTTGGCCGTCTGAAATAGCTTTCCACGCCATTTCGCTCCCTTCGCCCGCATGCGTGAAGTGTAAAGCAACAACAACAGATGCACGTCTCCCACCGCCATGGGTGCATGGAGGAGGCGTAGCTTGCTAGCGACGGAGAAGGTCGCCCCGCTTCTAGTCTGTCAGTCACCAGACACCAACAAAAGTTGCAACGTCCGAGCACTGCATTGATCAAAGAGATTAGTCGGCGGAAACTGCTAGCAAAGGATGAAGACCCGGTGTTCGCGCTGCTGTCGGAATCAGGAGCCTCCAGATTTTCCTGTTGGGACTTTCCGCGGGAACTACTCGTAGTCTACACCCCACCTGGTGCGCTATGACCGCCACAAATTGGAAAAGGCACTAAAAACAATTCGTATCCTAGTCCGCAATGAATGGCATGTAGACGAACAAGCTCGAGACGAGCAAATCTGTATCCAGACTCTCCTTCCACTAAAGCAGTGAAGGAACTTATTACAATTCACGGAATTTCGCAATGGAAGCTCAAAATTAAACACTACGCAGCTGCCATGTTAATTTCTAGGTGACCGAACAAACTCGCCAAATACGGCGCTATGCTATGCATTCCTGCTTCTAGCACTATGTCTGAGAGTAATGCTTCGGAGGCTGGAAATGCCTTAGGTAAAAAGAGAACGATGCTGGTAGGTTGCGCGTTCGGACGCCGGTGTACTGTAAATACATTTAAAAAATGCACGTGCAAATTGCAATTATTATCGATCGGTCGTGGTTGACCACAATCAATGTGCAATTGGTCGTGGCCGACCAAATCTTTAGCTGCCAGATACAATCAGTTATAGACAACCACGTTTTCACGTTTGTGACCTCTGGCGGTCACATAAGCGATATATCACGATAACGTCCAGAATGGCATCGATAGATTCAGTTGGTATAAATGTGACGATGTGAATTATGTTTTTCTATGGATCGCGCTGTGGAGAGTTTACATATGGAGTTTACTATGGAGCTAGTTTTGGATATTACGTCCAAGAGATGAAGAAGTGTGCGTTAAAACGTATCGCTAGGGAGAAGGCGGGGTGTGCTGTCCTACCAAGGATGGGCCCTCGAGACCAGGAAGTGCGCCCATGAAAATGTGTTCTTGAAAGGCACGCCCAAGAAATGGCGCGTCCTTGGAATGCACGTTGAAGGGATCCCCGCTCTTGGAATGTACGCCCAAGGGCACATTGCCTTGAGCGTGAGTGCACGTTACGTCCTGGTCACCTCTCGTCCTTAAACGGGTCGCCAAGAACCAAGGTATAAATTGCCACAGTGAAAGGTATTCCTGTGTGCAACCCGTCTCGCCTTGGCTAACCTCAAGATGTGTGAGGCAAGGACCTGTAAATCCCGAGATGCCCAAGTGACCCAAGAAGCACAGCTGCCGCCCAAGACCCAGGAAGTTCTTGGATGAACATCCCAAGGGTATATTTCTTTGGTGGCCATTTCTTCGATGGAGATTCACTTGGGTGGAGATTTTCTCTTGGACGTGGATTCTGGCACTTAGCGAGAATTCGCATTCACCATGAACCCAGTGGTTTGTACCCAGAATGTTTACGCCACAGATGATTTGAAAAGCGACGAACCCACGATATGTGGCCGTCATCAAGTCAAGCAAACTAAGATCAAGACTAATTCGTATCCTAATGACTGCATCCAAGATCTGCGGAAGAGCTGCAGATCTACTAGCTATAAGAGATATCAATCAGAGAGTTCTTTTGCCCTGTACTGTACAAGCGCCAGTCGGTGCTCTTTGCGTGTTAGTGCTAGGTGACCTGCTGCTCCCCACCTGTTTGTTAAGTCCAATTGAGGGGAGTCTAGGCGCCCCGACCATTTCGTTTACTAGTTGGGCGTCTGTCTTGCAGGCCAACCCATTTCATATTAAAACGACGCTCAAGCGGCTGGATAGCAGTCGCCGCTTGAGTTTGCTTTGAGACTGCGTCTTACAACATTCTATATTGGGATTTGTATTGACTGATCTGTGTGTTCCTTCGATTGAAAGTGGTGTGCGTTCGCTGAACCAAGTCCAAGACTTTCCAGGTGTCTTGGGCGTTGGATTGAACCTGGTGTGAGACCCCCGACCAAGGGCCTATAAGAATAAGTGTCGGCTGTATATTTGCATAAGAATCTCTCTGTATATTGATTATCTCTGGTTGCTGGTTCTTCTTGAACTTGCAGTCCAAGAACCCCGTCTCTTCAACTGCAGCCCACTTTTCTTGGGCGGCAGGGGAACGAATTGTGGGCAAACTAATCCATCTAACACTCTTTTGTGTCTTTAACTGTGAAAAGCTATCCGGTAGATTAAACGCGGAATCCAAGGGTCGAACCTATAGGGATTCACGAGGTGCACACGCCAATCCTTCGACGACAGTTCCAAGAACCGCCGCTGAAGGAGTTCACAACTGATCTCGGTTCACCAAGATCCTGGCCATGTTGCCATAGCTCGCGCTGTGCAACACCACCCCTGGACGAAAAAACTCACCAGGTTTCCGCCACATAAAGTTGCTATTCACAATGGCGTGCGGACTCTTCGAAATATAACTTCAGCCACTGTGGCCCAAGCACGAAAAGCTCGCTGTACAATTCTTGACTTCGAGCAGACGTCAGCAACAACTCGCGCAGGATGCCGAAGCCTCGGCACGGGGCTCAGAGGCTTTTCACTGAGACAGCAGCAAAGGCGTGAGATAGTAAGGATCGCCCCGAAGCGAAGTACAATGCGTTTGATGCAGCTGTACCAAACGCGATGCATAAAAAGAAATACGCTCCTCCACGTCCTGAAGTGCAAACAATTGGATGCCGAAACTGATGCACTACGAGACCGACCTTCGTCACGCCAAGGCAGTCAAAATGATTACATCAGTCAAGCACACGGCTGGTTTAACGTCAGCACGACTTAATGAAAGCCCTCGTACGCCTGTTGTGCTGCACAGTGCTCGAAAGATACCACGTCAGGATCTGGGCACGCGAACGCCACGACGACTGCACAGTCAGCAACAAGAAGATAATACTTTACGAATTGCTATGAGTTTCTACGCGACTGGCATCCCTTTCCATGTTGTGGGAGACCCTATTTTTTCGCGCAATGTTTGACTACAAGTCGCCATGCCCCAATAATCTGGTCGCTTGCTGGACACGATCTACGAGCGCGAGGAGAAGCTGGTGGTGGAACTATTACAGAAAGATTGGGTGTGCAACTTGGCTGTTGTGAGTTTTTTTTTTGCAAAATGGAGAGCTATCCTGAAACTTTTGGGGTTCTTTAACGCAAACTGAGGAGACGCTCTACCGACATTGATAAATCGTGATTGCCTACAAGTGTTGCAGTTTTCACTCCTTACTTCGGGGACAGCTCCTGATGTTGTTGCTTAACTGGCCACAATTGGTGCATGTACACGTCCTCTTCCCCTTTCCTACTTTAGAGGTAATGTCACCCTTGCTCAGCAGTCATCGCAAGGATCCACCTCAGTAAACCACTCGGCGGGGCGCTCGTGGAATGTAAGCGCCGTGATGTAATGTTTTCATGGGATATGATCATGGTGCACGTACACGTACGAGCAATCAACCTTGCGGCAGTGACTCGGACGGTTCCGGGTGTCATAGGCATATACCACCTGCGCTCAGCTTGATCTTGCAGAACACAGCACTAGGATTTGCTTCATCGAGTTTGCTGCGCGCGTATACTGTGCGTTGGTGTCCTTCCTCTTGGCGATTTCACGCCGCTTGTATGCCTCCTGCAAAATTCTCCATGCAATACTACAAGTATTTTGGTCAGGAAGTACATGCCACGTGCGATAGTGCCCCCACTCGACGCTTCGGGTGGTGACAGGGGCGAACTTGATGCAGGTGCAGGAAAGGGGATGTTCGTGAAGGGCTTGCAACGGAGATCAAGGTTGCTTGCCCGACTGAAAAGATCCTGATGTGAGAATGTGATACTAGCAATTTGTGGGCACTGTCAGTAGACGGTGTCGGTAGATCTACTCCTCATTTTGCGTCAAATAACCCCTAATACGACTAGTTTCACGATAAATCTTCATTTTGCGAATAACCTTGTTGTAAGACACCCGATCCGGTTTAAGCCAAATTTCGTTATTTGTTTTTGTATGCGAATCCCTGACCTGCTTGCCCAGTTCTCGGACAAGAGCATCATGATTTGATTCAGCGAATCCGATTTACGGAGCGAGTCTTGCGCGATGCAGAGCAAGTACCACCTTGCTGAGAAGGAGATTCTGGCATGTTGTATACGTTTCGAACGATGATTGCTGAGTTCCAACTTGTGGTGGATACCTGCTACTTTGCGTTGTCGTGGATTTTCAAGTCACGATCTCTAGGGCAGATCTTCGCAGTGAGCGGTGATGTCGACACCCAGGGATCTTGAAATCGGGGAGGTCGAAAAAGACGAGGACGGATTGGCTGCGGTCCTGGATGCCAGCACCACTCCGCGTGAGCAATTGGAGAAGGTGGGTAAATACCTGGTACCGATGAAGGGGCGTCCCAAGCCATCCCTGGAGATGCTGGGCGCTGATTTCAAGGGGCATGTGGAATTTGTGGAAGGTCCCAGCGTGGAAGGTTTTGTATGCCAGGGGTTACATCCGTACGACGAGACCGTGATGACGCTGAGTATCATGTATTGATCGAGGGCCTGGCTCTCGCAATGGAGCATAGCGTGTTAGACTTGGTGGTGGTTGAAGATTCTCGGATTGTGATCCATCAATGTCAAAAATTGACCTGATTCCACCAAACCAACCTACAGCGCAAGCTCGGCGAGTTCCAACCCAAGGAGCTGCAGTTCGGATCACGCAAAATGGTGCACGTCAAGCGGGAATTTAATCAAACTGCTGACTATCTCACCTCCGAGACTCTGATCACAAAAGCTCCCTGGACGGTTGAGGGTCCTGAGTAGCAGGACCACCAGAACCAAGTATCCGCGATTCCTGAGAAGCTGATCAAGCAGTGTGAGAAGTCAAAGGACGGTGGAATTCAGGATCGCTCTGGCGTACTGGAGCCAGGTATCGTATCCGGGAGTCTTGACTGAAGACGCCAGAGTGATGGCTGTGCTGTCCCGGGGCCAGCGGGGGATGACGTACGTCCAGCGCTTGGCTGGAGCGCGGCCCCGAGAATTCGTACTTTAGGGAAGGATAGCTTCAGTGCGAGCGCTGTGCGTGGTGTAGGTCGAGAAGAACGGCACGTCAGACGGTAGACGGATAGGTAGGAGGCCCGGCTAGTTGAACGAAAAGCTGTCTTTGTAGCTGTTAGTCCTGCTTAGTCCTGAACTGTTTGACCTGTTCTGTAGTCAGCAAAATCGATTCTAAAGTGAGTTGGCAGCCGAGCGCGCACGCAGTTGACGACACCTTGGGCTTTCACCCCGTCCGCTCTCACCGGGGCAGCCCTTGTACGACCTCCACCCCTTACGCGACTCCTCGCCTCTTTGTCAAGCCAAGGCGGCCTTAGCACGCCGGCGACCTCCTTCCCAGCGTCGCCAGATCCGGCCATCCCTCGGAAGGCGCTAGCGAATGTTCCAGGCGTTCGACGAATCAGCCTCCTCCACGGCTCTCATATCAGCCAATAGAACGGGGTCGTCCTCTGGGATATTACCGTCCGCGTAGGACCCGGGACAGTGCTGACGAGGTGTCAGATCCAGGAAGACACCGATGAGGTGAAGCCAATGGGACCTCTGGAGCTCCGAGATGAACGAGAAATGAAGGAGTTCTTGAGGGATGGAGTTGAGAGGTTCTCACACGCCCAAATAAAAACGCAGGAAATCAGCTGAGAGCTGAACTCTTTTGGATTGTGATGTACACCGACGTGGAGCACTTTGTGAAAGAGTGTGTGGATTGTGCCTCTACTAAGGGGAGGCCCTCGAATCCTGGATCATCGCCTGGGAATAGCGAGCCTCGGTACCATTTGAAGCCGTCTGAAAGCTTCTTGAAATAGTAAGAGCGGAAGTTTATATTTTCGATGTCGCTTGCAGGCGGCTGCAGGAAGCGGTAGCGAAGGTATTTTGTCCAATCAAATGTAGATTCATGATCGTCCGCGGTGCATAACTCTGTAGCCGCCTGGTCGCCCAAATCGCCCTGGCAGGCGCGTCTGGGAGGGGTGGCCCGCCCTCATTGCGAGTGGGAATTCATTCTCTCAATTGACACGCGGAGGCGGAAGCTGAGGTTGAGCTCAAAGAGATCTTTCTGGGCGATGAACAAGGCGCCTACGATACCGCAAGTGTCATTCGCAAAGCTCTTTCCTCCGTCTGTTCAACCTTCAAGCTGCATCCCCAAGGCAGTGCGCTCGGCGTCGAGAAGAACAAACCGGAATTCATAGCAAGTATGTGGCGGGGCGAACGAAATGTACTACGTATAAAGGTTCCGCTGACGGTCGACGAGTTGCGTCTAGCTAGGGTCACTGCTCAACACAGTGATAGGAAATAGATGGCCACGTAAACGTGGAAGCTCTGCTTGTTTCATGCGTATGGAGACGTATAAAATAACGATGCCAAGAGCGAGTCGTTCGAAAGGAACAACGGCTCCATCCGATAGCATCTCGCGAACTCCTTGGCTGGCTCGTCCTCTCAAGCAACTCGCGAACGCACGTGCTGCCCAAGTCTGTTGTCTGCAACCAGAAACACATACAGGAGCAAGCGAGCGAGAAAGCACCAACGGCGACGCGAGCTCGACATTCGCCGGAGGAAGGAAGTATGCCTTTGCTATCTGGCGGTCGCCCACCACCCTGTGTTCGAATAACAGCGCCGCTTGAACCCTTTGGCCGCCTGGTACTGCGGTTAGGGCGGCCTGGTCATCCCCAGGCGACATCGAAGATATAACTTCGACCCTAACACAAAGTCCATCGTCTGGATTTGTGCTGTGTAAACCGATGAGTTCTACTACTGCCCCAGACGTTGCGAAAGCGTATGAATACTGCGTCTTCAGGTGGTTTTGAGCGAGCCCATTGATTCGACACTATGAAGATCCAAGATATATAGGCGAAGTATTTTCACGATTTCGTGAACCCTTGGGATTTAGAAAACGTGCGACCCTGGCTTACAGATCTCCAGCTAATGGACAGCAATAGCGAACTGTACAGACGATGATGCGACGTTTGAGAGCCTATGTGGCTGAATCAGCCCAAAGCAATTGGGATGATCATGCCGAACATCTAATGTTTGCGTTGAATGCTTCGTTTGATGCAACCCGTCTGGATACTTCGTTTTCCCTAGTCCACGGTTGGGACGTTCAGGGCACGTTGTCTGCGATGCTGGATCCGAAGCTGACAGCTATCCAAGAACGGATGGTCTATGAGTGGCGGTGCAAAGTGCAGCATGACTACGGTTACGCCGTGGTATGTGCGAAAGACTTAGAAGTTTATGCTAAGCATGAGCGTTCTGAAGCTCAGACGCAGAACTGGACAGAGACACGGGATCACTTGAAGTTTGGGTTTCAGAGGGGCGGCGCAGTCTGGCTTAACATTCCTAAAGTCCAGACAGGCCTGAGCCGAAAACTTGCTCATTTATGGTATGGCCCATTCAGAATTGTTGAATCCGTGGATGACTTTCGAGTGAAGCTGGATACGAGCAACACTGGATACCGAGTTAATCCTTGAGTCCACTTCAGTCGCTTATAGTCGAGAGCTCTATATCCTAAACGTGCAAATGTCATAATGGAGGTTGATGAAACTAATGATTTTGATACGGCGCTACTTCCTGATGATAGCTGGGATCCTGACCACAGTAGTGGCAAGGACGAGGTTAAGAAGATGCTGGGTGTCAAGTGGGCCAATAGAACGCGAACTTCCAGGCGACTTCGACATTATCTGATCTAGTGGAAAGGATGTAATGAAACTGACTGGGTCCCTGTCACGTACTTAAGTTGTGGTGCTCTGCTCTATGAATTCAACAAGAGCGCCAAAGCTAAAGCTCGTTTCCAGATAATGCAAGCTGGACGCGATCATCCTAGTCTGTAAAATCCTGAAATTCAGAAATCCTGCCCAGTTCAGATCGACGAAGTGTGGATGAAAGTATTCTGCTGTGAAAGTTATTGTGAAATTGATTGATATCTGATTGAAAGTTTGGAAGTGGAGTTTGAAGCTGGAGATGTGAATCTGTGGGATGGCGAGCTCCTGAACCTGAGAAGATGATGGACTTGGTTGTGTGCTGCGAATGATGAGGCAGGAGGAAAGGGTTAAATTGAAATTAAAGAGATCTGAAAAGCTACGACATGCATAACTTAAGATCCAGCTACCCTGGAAGTCAGACGTTTGATGCTCGACCACCTCTTACCTGCGCCCCTCACGCTCTGGGCCTTCACTTCTCCGGGATCTCGTTCTTCTCCAGCATCCCGCCAATGGCGTTGCCAGAGATCAGCTTGCGGTCGTCGTAGTTCTTGCACTTGGTCAATTGCACAAGTGCGTGCTCCAAGTTGTCGACTTCTGCAAGCTGGTTACACAGGCTCATGCACGAGACCTTGGGATCACGGAGGATCGGCAGCAGTGCTGCGGCAATGCCCAGATTGCGTGTTTGTTCCACAAGGTGACTGGAAAACTTAAAATATTGAGCGACCTCTTGACCGGGCGGGGCGCACATTGATCAGGCCCGTGTGACGGTCCTTGCAGCCCGAGCACACGGTCTCTGTGTTCTTCCACAACATTAACCACTGCTTAGTCTTCCAGAATGCTTGGGCGTTCGAGGGCATCATCTCCACATAGTCACAGAACCACTCGTGGTCTTTGGGATCAAGCTTGCGATACTTGTGAAAGTATAGTGCTTTGACATGCTTCATGAGAATGAGGTTCTATGCAGCCAACTCTTCCAGCTTCGTGTGCACGGATGATGACTAGCGTGCTTGCAGTTATCCGCTGGAATTCTTGTGGAGGTTACATGCCAGGAAACCAGAAGTCTGGGGTTTAGCGCAGCTGGTAACCTTGACCAGGATGCCAAAATGGAACCACGACTTCTGTGTGTTCGTCATGATCTCGATCTTATTACGCTCGTCCGGTTTCAGCTCCTGGTAGGGCATACCCGCTGGTGGTGAGCGGATACGTGTGGCCACTCGAGGTGTCCACGGAAGTCGAGGCGATGACTTCTTGACCTCTTGTTCAAGGACGGCAATTGCAATTCTGCGCTGTGTGATTGCGAAATCCTGGTGGTGGCTAGATCTTGGAATTTTTGGATTCAGACTTGGAGGGCGACTGCTTGTGACTCCTGCGCTCCTGCTTCCCAGACTTCTTGGAACCGTAAGACTTTGTCTTGACATCCTCGTCATCCAAGTACGAATCAAAGTTCTCGAGGTAGTAGCATCCAATAGGGACACGTGCAGAGCTATTATCCCTACTGCTACTCTCGCTTTCGCTACTGCCAGAATATGAGATGATTGATTCGGAGCTCTCGACAGAGTACTTGTCATAAGATCCAGGATCTGGCGCGTCCAACTGGACGTCGACGAAGCGTCCTTGGATCCAGAGTTCTTGTGCCCATGGTAAATGGGGGTATTTGCGGTGGTCGTTAGCCTCACTGGCTGGGCTTGTCGAATACTGCTGAAGGCAGGTATGACACGATGTGAAACTGGATATTTTTCTATGGGATGCGTTGGGCGCGTAATGACGGCACGTGATTGGATAGTTTGAATATTTGAACGAGCAGTTACAAGTGCGTACAAGTGGGAGTAGGCTTCGGCGCAGCTGCGCTGGACGCGGGAGGTCTACCAAGGAGATGTCTATAGGCTGGGAAGTGCGCGCAAGGGTGATACGAATATACCCTTGGACACGGATTTGCACTCAGTCCTGGCCACCCTCACAGTGAAGGCAGGTCGCCTCATCGAAGAGGTCAAATCGCCGCACGGAACGTATCCGTGTGTGCGACCTGTCCCTGCCTTGGTCGCAGAATTAACTGCTGCGATAAAAGACTCCGCCGCACCCGCAGTGAACACCAGGCCACCCTTGCCCGCACATTGTGTCTCCAAGATGTTCACATACAAGTTCCAAGACTATGCCGACACGAGTGCGTCCAATGTGACGATGACTCTTGGACGCACATTGCGCTCCATACGTCGACATACGAATTCCAAGTCTACTGTACACCAAGTGCGCCCAAGGTCCATGATGACCCTTGGACGCATATTCGTCCAGGTATAGAATTGACCATTGGCCGCACATGCAGTTATATGGAGTTCATTATGTGTGTCGATTACTATGGAGTGCACATGCGTCCAAGCCCAACCCGCGTCCAAGCCTCAATTGACCTGAGCCTTGGACGCACATTTGTTCCTAAGAAGCCAGTTTGTGTGGAATGATTGCGCCAAGTTGACCTTCGGGCAAGAATCCAGTGGGAGTGTCGAGTCGACAGATTCACCACTATACTAAGATCAAGATGTCTGTATAAGACTGATTTGTACCCAGAATCCTGGACACGTAGGACGCCAGAGAAGACTTAGATAAAAACAAACAGAGAGTTCGATTTGCCTTGAAACCCCGAAGTGGTCTTCGAAGCAGGTTTCCTGATAGACTGCGTGCAGGCTTGAAGGACAAGACGGCCCCAGCGTCGCCGGAGCTCCCCACCCGTCAAAGTCAAGTCAAGTTGGGTAGGGGATCTTAGGCTCGCGCCGAGGGTTCCCCCATTCCATTTCCCAGTTGGGCCGTCTTCTCCGTGGGCGATCACCCATTTCATATTCATCCTCCCAAGTGCGCGCTAGCAGTTAGCGTACAAAGGCAAACCGGAATCGGAACTGCGTTCAAGGATCAAGAGAAGGCCTAGGTTGGCCAGAGTACTCTCGAGCTCCGGAAGGTTACAAGTGTGAAGGCCAGTGGGCCAAGTGTATTCCCTCGCGAGAGGGTGGTGCGCGTTCGTCAAGGAGTGTCCAAGGTGACCCGAGTGTCTTGGACGCATATTCCTGAATCTACTCGGCTATAGACCCCCGTCCAAGGGTCTCAAAGAATAAGAGACGGCTGCATATTTGTGCGTTTGCACATCGGACTCTTTTGTATTGTTGGTTCTACGTGGAGGAGTTTCTCCTCAGTCAAGGCCCACCTCGTCACCTTCGCCGCAGAAGTGCGTCCAAGGGTGGTCGAGTCCCCAACCAAGTTCTCCAAGTCCGACCACTGAACCAAGGCTGTCTGGTGGTGAATCCGGTCCGCCAGATCTAGCGATCGAACCCACAGGGATTGCCACAAGGTCACACGCCAAAGGACCCTTGGACGCAGATTGGCGACTACTGATCTGCGCCCAACCTTCCTTCTCGAGTTCGTTCAAGGTTCTCCTGGGCTACGAGCTTCACCGTCCGCGGTGCCGCTATACAAACACCTCCTGGGCGAAAAGTTTCATCGGCCTTCGCCACAGGTAGAATTTGTTCCCACAGACCCTGAGGTCAAGGAGCTCCAAGTTTTTCTTGAAATGAGCTCGAACTTCCACAAAATAGTGGTTTTTGCACGTACTTGGTCCAGGACATCTCGTCTAAGTCCTCGTGGTAGATCATCGACTCTATCATGTCGAGGAGATCCACCGGTGGAACTTGGCGTGCAGGGCTTTGTCTTTATCAGCTTGGACGAACGCCAGCTTGAACAAGGGGCCATGGCACATGAACATCTGGACGTCCAGAGGTTGGTTACTCAGATTATACCGTGCGGTAGAGTCATCTCAGCATCCTTGTACGCGAAAGTGTACACCTTACTCTGGAACCAAGGCGATGACCACGCTGGTAGCAGGAACGGCAGACTTCGCGCACTGGGGTCCCTTGATCTCTCCACGCTTTGGGAATTCACGGTTGCTGCGGTCGTCTCCGTCCATGATGACGATCACCATCTGTGTCGGCTCTGTAGTTGACATCATTCCCTGGATGTAGTGCTTGTACAAGTCTCGAAGGCGAGGCCTGTTTGCAGATATGCTGACGAGGACCTCCAGGAAGTTCATATGCTTGAAGGCCGTCACTACGTGGCATGTGGGGCGCCTGTGGCTGGCATGACAATGCCGCTGGTGTGGTGAAGCTTGTTGCGGATTGATGGGAAGAGACCGCGATTGTTGGATGATGGTGAGGGATGGGTGAGACACACAGAGAATATTCGGAGAATTCCCGACCGACCGACCGCGATCAGTTTTGGGTTGGTCACTTTAGTCGGTCATTGGTGGTCGATCACGAGCAATCATTTCGGTACACGGTCACTTTCGGTTGATCAGGTGCGATCATTTCGACACGCGATCACGATCCCTTCCGGTGATCACTGTGCATCGGTCATGTGCAGTTATGTGGGTATGCAATCACTCTCTGGTGGCACTCTACGATCGAGTGGATGTTGTGCAAAGGAAGCCCGGCGAAAGAGTGATGCGCAAGCAAGTTGAAGGACGGCGGAGCTGAGTAATACTCAATGAGCGGTGACAAGATCTTGGGTGCTCTCTTTGAAGACGTTAAGCAAGGGCAAAGTAAGGATAGTGTAGAGGAGTGCAGACAGCTGTAGTGGATAGAGAAGAATGCTAAAGAACAAACAGAGTTGATTTTCCCTGGAACGCACAAGAGGCATCGGGCACGGAAGGCATATTGGCCCACCCACGCCGTCAAGTCGCAGAGGGCCCGGAAGATTTTGGCCGGCGATCACTCACCCCTGAGATCCCGCTATCGGAAGCGGTTACGCTCGCAAGAGCCCAAGCAAAGGAAAGGACAAGGACAAGAAGGGCCCAAGACAGCGTCTGGCCCGTCGACCACGAGCTCGAAGACTCGCTCGGAGGACGACACCCCAACCCGGACAGCAGGCGAAGCATATTCACGCTGCTGCCCAAGGTCCCGCGACTGCCCAAGTCGGTTCAAGTGACCATCAACCCACTCATCTCCAAGCCACCTGAAGAGCGTTACCCGCCCACCAACGGGTACACAAGGTGAGGAAGAGTTCAGCACACGCATGGCATATCGGAGTACCCCTCCGCAGTCGGCAGTCTGGGCACCGTGCGCAAGAGCGGTTTCGGTAAATCGCGCTCCTCCACACTGGAGTTTTTCGCTGGCCTTTGACATGGCGCTCTGCGTGTAGGCACCCGCTGATGGGTGCAGTGCATACGTCTTAGTCTTGCCTGACACGTTCTTGTGCTGTGTTACGCCCTCTTATTCGTCGGTCGAGGTCATTGATGCATTTCTTGCTGTGGCGCTGTGTGACCGTCGTTGTGGTGAAGCGCTTCCCGGAAATGGGGCGATATGGGAGTCCAGCATGCCGGATCCGGACTCAGATCCCCGGATCAGACATGGATACACCACGGGAGCAGTGGATCCAGACGTGGGCAACCCGGATCTGCAACCAAGTCCGTTCCAGGCATGGATCTGGCACACCAGAGGACTGACCAAGCGACAACATCCAGCGGCAGGTATAGAAATGGTGCAGACGATAGGTTTTGGGATGGGATCTCCATTGGATCCACTCATAATTTGCTTAATACAGAGTCGAATTTACCTTGTACACCACAAGTGCCCTTCTTAGCGCCTAAGACCACGGAAATTACATTGGCCCAGTCCAGCTACGTCCTTCCGTGCTACGTAGCGCCGCAGCAGCCCATGTATCTCCAAAGTGGTCTTCGTTTTCACAGGATACGCCGTCACATAGAGAATGTGCGCGTTCATTGCTACAAGAATTGCCTTGACACGAGTGTGATTGTAGTTCATGAACAGGAAGAGTAAGTCTGCAAACACGAGCTGATTTCCCCCGCAGTTTTATTTTTAGGAGGGGGGCTCGTTGTTTCACGAGCTGATATGCTTCGCACATGGCCAATTACCGCTACCGCAGAGTCGTTCCCTTCATCAGTTGATTGTATGTCGTCTTCCTGCCTTTGTGACATAAGCGCCCGAGTCGGTTGTGCCAGCATTGCAAGTCCACGATCCTATAGCTCAAAGCGGAATTCACCGTGCTGTCTGGCGAGTTATCATGCTCACAACTTCCAAGAAATCCATTCGTCGCTTAAAAGATCCAAATGCCACACTTGTGCACCTCTGTCTGCAGGACAAATTTGCCCCTCTTAGCCTAGCTGTGCCGCTGCTTCAAGTTATCAAACTCGACGTTGAAACCTTGAGTTATGGACTGTGACAGGAAGTTCTGATGCCTTGGGAGTAAAATACTCTCTCCAGCCGAGAGCAAACTTGTTCTCCATCAGAGGGTACCTGAAGATCGATAGCGTAGACTACAACGGGCGTACTTTCTCCGCTATTTCCTCGCACAATCCAACTTTTTCGTTCCTCGGGATCGAATACCCGGTTTTCTGACTGGTATTGTTCTGGCCAAACACTCTCACACCAGCAACTCCATATACCTGTTGATGCGTCTTCGTCTGACTCCTTAGTTCTTCATACCCCTCTGGGATTGTGAATCCTACCGCCACAGTTAATTGCACTTTCTCAGGATCTTGCTCACCACTCGCGCTGCTCTTGTTGGGGCAATCTCTCTTTAAGTGCGTACGGGGATCGATCTGACCTGACCTTGGCTTTATGGTGGATGATTGTTAGCCTAGGATTGGTTGAAACTGATGCCAGTTGGGAGAATTATGCTTGGTGAGTTTAGCGTAAAGCAGAACGATACAATAGTGGGAGAAGGTAATAGCTTAGGCTGCTCTTGCTGACGCTGACCAAGGACAGCAGCCTGGAGTCATCGGGATGGAGGGCAGGAGGGCTGGAGATGGATGCCGACGCAAAGGCGGACGGGGTGTCGTGACCAAGGGCTGCATGCGTGGAGGCTGGAGGTAGGCCGAGTGGACGCGCAGTCAAGATTGTTGGGCTCCATGAATCAAGGATGGAGCGAGTGCAAGAGCACCTAGGGAGGCTGGCATGCTGAGGATGGGTGGAAGGATGGATGAACGGCGAGGAGCGTGTGTGTGCGATGGAAGGTGCCGCGATGTGTTTGGTTTTGCTAATCACTCTTACTTATGCTCTCTAGCGAGCAGGCAATCAACTACAGACAATAGAAGCAGCGGTCGCCGCAAAGGACTACGTTAGCAGTTTAATTAACTACATTCTACTGTTAGAATCGACTCCGTGTTACCGTTCCGGAACGGTCTCAACATCCCTCGTCGACTGGTCTGCGCGCCCACTTACAAACCAAGTAGAAGACCTCAAACAAATTTTATTTTGCTCGGGGCGCCGCGGCACGTTGATCCCAGCGCGGCCTAGCCAGCAGTGCGAGGGTACCGCTACAATCATCCCCGGCCCACCCCGGGACAAATGTCTCGGCTGGTGGCATCCGAAGCAATTCCTTGTTCATCGTCAGTGTTTCTCTGTCGTTGTTTTTCAGATTGGTTTGTTCCATTTGACTTGTTTCCTTCAGCATCGATGCCCACCGCCACTGTTCTTGGCTGCTGATCAGCCTGACCTGCCACCACCAGCTTGTTGCTTGGCTTGTGGCCGATTCTGTTGAATGGCGCCCCCCTCCGTTTCCCTGATTACTCCGCATGCGCTCCAGCTTTCTCGTTTTGCAGGCATAGTTGTCGCAAGATCTTGCCGTTCTTGTCCAGAGTGACGATCATGGCTTGCATGTCGGCTATAATGCCCATTTCCCCGAGCAATGACAAGGTCTCCAATCTGTGGAGTAGTGCATCGTGAGAGCACTCGCGCGGCCCTCAGATCGTCTCGTGAGGTAGTCCAACGTCTCAGAGCTGTTGTCAACGTCTATGCCATGTCGAGTCAGTGTGCACGACAGTGACCTCCAGATGGTCTTTCCGAGCAGAAGTCGTTGCCGCTCGTAAATCCGCTCGGCATCCGGGCCAATCATGTCCTCAAGGGTGGTTGTTCCATTACGAATGACGTCCAGCTGTGTCCTTCACTTTGACACAACGCACGTACCGCATCATCCAGTTTATGAGGCCGTTCTTTCTTCATTCGACGGCTGGTGCCTTCGGCATTGAAGACCCAGCAGTACCAGCGTGACTTCCCTGGGATTGCTGTGCTCATAGCTCTATTTACTCGTGACAAGAGCGCTTCGTGCAGTTACATGGAGTCGAGGACGGTAAGTTAAAGTTGGTGACTTGTTGTCTTTCCTGCAACTGATCTTGCTTCTTCTTTTTCTTCTGCTTGCTCTGGCCAGCGCAGATTCGACTATCAGATCTACAAACATGCACATGAGCTACAGCTAGTTTTCCTTCTTTCAGCTCTCAAGAAGAAATCACAAAAGAAGCTAAGTCGAAGAGGACCAAGCGTGACCCCGACCTGACGTCGTCCAGCTTGGTCTCCGATTCAAGCTCAAGTGTGAATGACGAGTACAGCGATGACATCTCTACTGACTCCGACAGCGATTCTAGCGTTCAGGAGCGACTTCGCCAACTTTGAACATAGATGGTCGAAAGGTGTGGATATACTGCCCGTACATTGCCTTCAACACATTTCCGTAGTTTGATGACAGTGAGCGTTTCGAAGATCGGAGAGCTTTAGGGACTTGTGTGTCAAAGTGCTTGGTCCGACGTGATGAAGGTGCGACGGTTCAGAGCACGGATATCAGCCCCGTTAAGAATCTGTATAATTCAGCTGCCCAAGATTGTGCGTTTTGATTGGAAGCGAAGATGGGTTGCAAGGAAGAAAGGTTCACGAGCATCGATGATCTGGAGCAAGCGATTCAGCGCCATGAAGAAGTTAAGCGAGGAAATGGCTCGGACGCACCCTCCACGCCCAGGACGCATGATGCCCCGTACTGACAATATTCATTTCCCGCACATAATGCACACCGATGCCTCCGAGATTACGCGCATCATGAAGAAGAACAATCTTCGACGCAGGTTATGGTCGCTCACAGTCTCGAAGGACGCGAAGGTCGCAAGACTGAAGTCCGTTCAAGGGACGAAGTGCGCTCAAAACCTCAAGAGTCCCTGAATGCATACACCGCTCAGCAGATTTACCGTGCGCTGGACAACGTCGGTTGGCTTCCTCAACCATCGCAGGTTGTGTGGGTCAAGCCCTAGATCAGTGAGCCAGTGAGCCAGTGAGCCTGGGCGTCGAGATGACCACCAAGGAGCACAACAACGAGGTGCTGGAGGCTGTCTCGGACGTGCTCATCTATAGTTTTAACGGACTGAAGGAGTGCTACACCAAGGGTCGTGCTACTATCAACGAGCAACACTCGTTTACGTGTTTGGCCAATTTCAGAGAACCGTTACGCATCATCAACTACGAGGAAGGCGTTGAGATGACGAAGGAAGCAGGAACCCCGCCAGACAACGAGAGGTCGATCGTCTGGCTAGGCACCGTGGTATATGCGCAGCTACGTTGACTTCTTCCGCCTCGGTTCTCTGCCCAATGGGAAGGTTTTCGAACGTGGTTATGCCGTACCTGGACCACAACACCCGCAAGGCTTCCATGCTCCTGCGGTTCCCAAGAGGTAGTTCTTGTTGACTTTTATGCATGTAGCACTGCGCAATAGAGCCGAGTGGTATTGAAAGAAGGTTGGATGAAGCACGGACTCTTGCGCACAGCTGTTAAATTGCATGGATAAGATATTTGTTTTAGCATGGGCTTGTTTGCTGCAATACGTTTTTCTGCGACGCTAAAGAGTTACGACAAGATCATCAAGTATTGTGGACTGAGAGTGCAACAAGGACAACTGCAAGCGTGTTGTTCATGCTGCAGGAGGAGTTTCACTGGTGGCGCAGCTCATGGACAAGGACAAGCTTGACGTCAAGTGCATACAGGAACATCTTCGAGCCCAGAGAGCCTAGACGTGATGCACCACAAATTGGGCAACGCCGATGAGGCTCATCGGATCCAGCAACTCCTGAATAAGTTCAATAATACTCCGCACTAATAGTGACGACGTGAAGCAAGTCAACATAAATATCAATGCAACGTATCCCCTCATTTCTGTGGGGATCTTGTGGGTCAGGATCAATATCTTCGTTATCTGTTGCAGGAGCTGCTTTCCGTACAATAGTTGCGCGTTCCATGAGATTGAGCATTCCTTGAACGATCAGCTATCTTCTACTCTCAAATTGCTACTGTAAATTTAAAAACCATAGTGGTGCTGAGGAGAATTGTTTTAACCTACCTCGTTCTTCGAGATGGGATCGCATCTGATAGTGGTGATTGCTCTCTCTTTGTAGATGCAAGTGGAAAACGGGAGCCATACTTGACGAAACAATTCACGAAGTTGATGATGAAGCTACTCAGCCGCCGTGTGACGCTTCTCGACTGCCTCTCGATATATATCACGTGGGCATATTCGATACTTACTGCGAACGAGATGGCTGTACTTGCGGACCGGATGTACCACAGCTACGAAACCCAGCAGCGATACTACGAGAGCACAGCTACTAAGCGTAAAGCTGTGGATACCCTTCACCTCACGAATTGGATGACAGACAATGCAAGCGCAGATACTTCGTCCGCAAACGAAAACACCGACTCTCCCTCAGCCAAGCGACCTAGGCAAGTGTATCGTCTTGTTTTCGATCGCGAACAACACGCTCAGTCGTGCGAAAATTACCTTTCCAAATACCTCCGCCGATCAGAGCTGCTGGGCGCTTATGACTACCAGAAAGCGTTTTGATGTCTAAAGCGTGCCAGTTATATTTCCAGACATGAAGTCAGACTTAATCCAACAATCAATACACTGTGTTCCAGCATGCTGCCGTCGATGTGATTCTGACGCACGCTCCTGTTTCAGCTGTTGGCTTGTAGTGTTTTGGCGAGTGGTTCCTTCGCCGCTCTTGGATCATGTTCGCATTGAATCATTCGTTTGCTGCGGCATGCTGCCACGCATTTTATCTTGCTAGAAAGGAAGACATGTCCTCGTTAATTGTTTCCGGTAGCAATAGCGCTGCGTGTAATGGAAGACCAGAGACGAGAGAAGTCTGCAACAGACACGAAAGCGATGAAGGGAGGCAAAGACATAGGTATATTCATGGTTTACAGCTCCTATTGCTGTAGCTCTTGTTGCTGCAGGGCGTCTCTCAGCGGCGTCATCTTCTGCTTCTTCTCAGCCTTTGCAGCGGGGCTGCGTAGCAGTGCACGTGCACAGAGGAAGACATAGGACTCCACGAGTCAATGTCTTTAGGTTTTCAGCCTTCGGTTCTATACAAGAACCCAGTACAGTCCCGTAAGTAGGACTCGCAGAGTCAGTGTCCCTTAAAACAAGGACTGCACAGATTAACTGCAAAAATAGAACTGAATTGAATTGTTATCTGACCTTGCTGTAAATGTATAGACTAAACTATATAGCATAGTTAATCTAAGAATATGTAATGAGTGGTGGAGAGCTAATGGCTACAGAGTCAAAAATCTACACACGGTTAAGAGTTTTGTGCAACCTCTAAAGTCAACGCACGGGCGTGACTTTCGTGTAACCCCGTTACAGCCTTCTTTCGTTCTTGGTCTTGCGCTTGCCGTGACGGCAACGATACCCCGGGTTCAGCGCAACTCGAGCGAGCCACGTGACTTTTATCGATGTAGCTCAAGCAACTGATAGGATAAGGAGTTTCTGGGATGGTGGAATCATCCAGGAATGTAGGCACAGCATTGGGGCCGTTTGCTAGGAGCACGAAGCAATGCCCAACCAGCTTTTGGCCGACACTTGCTATGTATACTCCTTGGTCGACTTCTTCCATCACGAACTTTTGTAACGCAGCTGCACTAGTTATCGAGCGTTTTTTTTCAGCGGGAGCGACACCATTTGATCGTAATGAAGCGGGAAATTGTTGTTCTGGAGCGCCGTAAAAAAGTCCGTCACGTCCTCACGTGTGACGCCGTCGCCAACCTGGGCGTTCATGCCCTCGAAGGTGTCCCAGATTTCGGTCGCTTCACTTGCAAGCTTGGGCTTGTTGAGATATTTCATGGCGCCTCGAAGAGCATCCAAGAAGCACCCGCCACTGGCCGAAGCAGTATCCCGGTTTGCGTAGTTGTCTTTGAAAAACGTAGCGAAGGTGCCGGATCTGCCCTCTCGTCTCCACTCCTCGACTTGTGCTATCCGTCTTGCGAACTTGTCCGAGAAGCACTCCTCCCAAGCCCAGCTGAGCTGGAGGCGACTGCAATCCCACTCAACGAGGAAGCAGCGATGAGGAGCAGTACCCCGGACATCATGGAGCTGGATGATGTCGCAGGGTTCAGAATAGTCCCAAGCCGCCTTCGGGTTGTAGTAGTTGGGACGACGAGTGTGGGGATGTCTCTTCGGTGCCTTCGGTAGCGGATACGGGTGCTGCTAGTCGACGTCTTCTTCATCGTCACCATCAGAACTTGAGTCCGTAGGTGATGTCGATACCGGCCGAGAAGGGAGAGACGGCGATCGAATATCCACCGACAGAATTGGTTCTGGAGAGCTCGGCAGTGATAGTCTTGGGTATTTTGGTGGTGGAGCACATTCGACGCGTGTCATGTCGTCAAGCATACTAGCCATTAGACGCATTTGAGCGATCGGGCCCGTCGCTGGTAACAGTGACGGACTTGGTGCGGATGGTGGAGACAACAGCCTTGGTGGGGTAGATGGACATTCGGCACGAACCTTGCGAGCTCCGGTGTCGCGCAGATTACAGAGCCCAACAACCATAGACGAAGACTCCATTATCCGCGAAGATAATGAGTTGTAGACAATACCAGCTGAAGCACTCACGGAAGCCATTGCGGCCACTAGATGGAACCTACTCGAATGTGAAAAGCTGGTCCAAGGCACAGCCGAGGGAAATAGTCACGCTCAAGCGAATTCCGTAGCGACAGACACAGCTTGCGGAGGCGAAACAGGTACCACTCCCGGGGACGAAGCACACGCGGAGGCAGCGGGGACGACGCGTGGTCTGGTGTTTTCAGGAATGGCGACGCGTGGCCCACTGTCTCTAGGAATGATGACTGGCTACCGCGGCTCGCCCCTTTGAATCAGATCACTTTAAGGTAGATCACATCATTTAACAATAACGAACTGTTTACACCAACGCAAACTCTCGCTCACACACGGCCACAACCCCTCGGACTACCACCACGCACACCGACACCGCCGACACCACCGACACGGGAGATACGGGACTGCCCACTCTTATGGACGGCCCACACCAACGCGAACTCTCGCTCACACACAGCCACAACCCTTCGCACTACTGTTCATACGTATTGGCCCCACATGTATTGGTGGTCGTGACGAAAAAATACAAAACTAGCCCACATATAATGAAACTAAGTATACATACGTTTTGAATGTCTGTGAACATGATGGTGTCAATCCTGAGTGACAGAGACAGACCCAGCAGCCAATCAACGATCAGGAACGATAACTGCGGCCGTATTCACTGGATTGGGATGAAAACTTGCGAGAATCGGTTTTCATATGTGGGCAAAAGGATGGTGATAGTATCAAGTGACAGAGACAGGCCCATCAGTCAATCAGCGATCAGGAACGATAACTTTGGCTGTACACAACCGTCTGGGCTGAGAACTTGTGAGACTACGTTTTCATATGTAGGCAAAAGGATGGTGATAGTCCCATGTGACAGAGATAGGCCCATCAGCCAATGGGAGCTATTGACGGCATTGAACGCCGACTGAATCGAAACAGTGAATTGATATGTTTCGACGCATGATGAACATGCCAGTGGGACTTAACTAAGAACAGAAAGAGAGTAAGTATTTGAGTATGTGATTACGAGAAATATGGTGTGTAAGGTCGGAATGTGCGTAGTAACTGAATATGCGTATGTAGGTTTGAATGTTTGTATAGTACGAGTGTATACCGAGTATAATTGGAGGTTGGGAAGTATGTGTAGAGTATGAGTGTGTAGAGTGGGAATGTATGCAGAGTATGAGTGTTGTGGTGAATGAATGTTTATGGTTTGATAATAACATGGTGTCGTTTGAGTTAAAATGAAAGTGTAAATAGTATGATTTGGCGATAGGTAAATGAGAAAGACAGGATGGGAGTGAAAGAAAAAGGAAGGAATGATAATAGTTGATTATAATGAGATGGATTGGGATTGATAGGAAAGGTGATTTGACTGAATTGATAGAGAGTTAGTTAGTTAGTTAGTAATGTGGATAAATGAGAAGTGGAAGTATGTGGAGAGTATGGATAGTATATAATAGTGTAAGAGTGTATATAGGTGTAAGTGTATGAGTTATGTAATAGGATAGAGAGTTAGATAGTAATGTAGAAAAATGAGAAGAAGAAATATGTGGAGAGTATGGATAGTATATAATAGTGTAAGAGTGTATATAATTGTGAGTGTATGAGGTGTGTAAGAGTAGATATGTAGATATTGTCTATATATATATGGTCGGCGCTACATATGTATCGCACTAAAATGACGTCGCGTTATCGGCTCTATTTTGGGATTTTGCTGCTGTTTATTCCTGTAGCGCGCTGCTTTTTAGCGCCCAAATTAGTACTACTCGATACACTATTTTAGGTTATCAGACTATATTGACGGTAATACTGATCACAGCATAATGAAACTAAGTGTAACTGGGTTTTCAGTATGGCGAGCATGATGATGATGCTCTGAGCGAGCAGAAACAGGCGCATCCTCCAATCAGCGATCAGTAACGATTGCTGCGGCTGTACATACCGGTTTAGGCTGAAAACTTGGGGGACTACGCTTTCATATACGGGGAAGAAGATGGTGATAGTGTGAAAAGACATAGACAGGCCCATCACCCAATCAGCGATCGGGAAGGATAGCTATGGCCGTAATTACCGGATTGGGATGAAAACTTGGGAGACTACGTTTTCATTTGTGGAGAACACGATGTTGATTGTCTGAGATGACATAGACAGGCCCATCAGCCAATCAGCAAGTAGCAACGTTATCTACGGTGGCACACACCTGCTTCGACTAAAACCTTGGAGAATCACGTGTTTGTATATGAGGAACACGATGGTGACACTGCGAAGTGATAGAGACAGGCCTGTCAAGCAGTCAACGATCAGTAAGGGTAATTACGGCTGCTTATCCCGTTTGGGACGAAAACTAGGGAGACTGCGACGCAAGGTGAACATGCTGGTTGGACTCGACTAAGAACACAAATAGAATAAATATTTGAGTATGTCGAGTGCAATTGGAGGTTGGGAAGTGTGTTGTGGATGGAGAATATATGTAGAATAAGCGTGTTGTATAATATGTGTGTGTATGGGAACGAAAAATGTCTGTCGAATAGTTAAAGAAACGGTGGTAAAGAATGAACTGTGGAAAGAGGTTATGGGTGGTTGTGTGTGTGACAGTGTTGTTGGGAATAGTATGAAGGTGAGTGAGTGTAAGTTTGTGTAGAATAGAAGTGTGTAGAGTGGGAATGTGTGCAGAGCATGCGTGCAGTAGGGCTTGATTTTTTATGGTTTAAGATTAACATGGTATCGTTTGAGTTAAAATGAAAGTGTAAATAGTATGAAATGGGGTAGGTAAATGAGAAAAATAGGATGGGAGTGAAAGAAAATGGAAAGAATGATAATAGTTGATTATAATGAGATGGATTGATATTGATAGGAAAAGTAATTTGAATGATTTGATAGAGAGTTAGTTAGTTAGTTAGTTAGTAATGTGGAAAAATGAGAAGAAGAAGTGTGTGGAGAGTATAGATAGTATATAATAGTGTAAGAGTGTATATAAGTGTAAGTGTATGAATTGTGTGTAGTGTGGATATGTAGATATTGTATAGAAAAATGTGAATATGTGAAATAGGAATGTTAAGAAAAGGAGTATGTAGATAATAAATGGGTCTAGTGTAAGATGTGAGTGTGTAAGAAAAGAAAAAATGGAGTTGAGGAAGGAAGAGAGAAAATTTGAGAAATAGAAAAATGAAGAAAAGTTATGGATGTTTGTGTGTATGAGTGTATGTAAAGTATGGGTGTTTGTGATGAATGGAAGTATATGTGAAGTGTGAGTGTGTGTAGAGTAGGAGTATAAGTAGATTGTATGTAGAGTGAGTATATATAGAGTGAGTATGTGTAAAGTATGAGTGAGTGTAGAGTGTGAGTGTTGTAGAGTGTGAGTGTTGTAGGGTGTGAGTGTTATAGAGTGTGAGTGTATGTAGAGTGTGAGTGTTGTAGGGTGTGAGTATTGTAGGCTTTGAGTGTTATAGAGTTTAGGGTTTAGGGAACTGAAAGGGTCACCCTCTGGTACAATTAATACCGGACATGCCACACCCACCCGAGATAGGCAGTGGGTGACGCTTTGCTATTTGTTTCCGGTACAACTGTGGCATGAGGTGAACAGGGTGACCAGCGCCTATATAAACCCGATACAAACGTGGCAGACAAGGTTAATGCGATACCATAGTCAATTCAAGTCATATGAACCTAAAAATTGGTATCACTGCGAATGACAGGATTTTTGACATATGGTGGAGTATAGACAGGGCCTCCAACCAATCAGAGAGATATGTTCACTACGCAGTCAATATGAGATGGGTGCTCATGAAAATCTGGTAAATTATGTTAAAACATATGGAGAAAAAGATGGTACTTCTTATTTTGGACAAAAACAGGCGCATCTCCTAGTATCGATTATTTGTGCATTACGAAGCCAATTATAAGAATAAGGAGCAACAAGTTGTGAAACCTACGTTTTCAATTACTGTGAAAAAGATGGTACTATGTTGGTGTGTCAGAGACAGGCGTCAACAGCCAATCACAGACCTTTACGGATTATTGATGTTATAATAGGTTACTTGACGCTAAAGTTTTGGGAAGTACGTTTTTACGTACAGCGAACATGATGGTGGTATTACTTGAGGACATAGACAGGCGTATCGCCCAATAAAAAGCACCAGAAGGAACAGCACAAATACGCAGCAGCCAGTAGCGAAAACGTGACAAAATACGTTCTCGAGTACGGTGAATACGTTAGTGGCACTACCGTGTGCCAGAGACATGTGAACTACCCAATAGGAAGACAATACGGAGAAATAACGACGGAGAGCTCCTGTCGGCACCGAAAATCCGGGTAGTCACGTTATAATATTCAACGAATACGATTATATTGCTCGCCCAAGCCAGGCACTGACTAAAAACAGTATTATCCGAATACACACTATTTACAGCCGTAACCAAGTGAATTACAGCCGTCAAACACAAAATAACACACGAAACACCGCCAACTAGTCTTGGAACGACCTCGGTGCCGGCGAGTTAAGCTTGCCGACTATGCCAGGCGTCCTCACGAACCGTATGCAGACTCTGAGCGCCTTCCCTTGCGTCCTGGAGGCGTGGCAAGTCGTGCCAGCGCAGATGCGACACGAGAAGAGGCTCGCTGGAGGACGGGGCAAGAGCGTGAAACCGGGTCAGAAGCAGTAGTAATGCAGTTGCGCGCCATTTTTGGGTGATTTTGCATCGAGTATCGGATTCAGAAGTAGAGAAAGGCGAGGAGGAGTAGAATAATAAATAGGAAGTTTGTGATGAGGAGAGAGAAGTGGAGAAAAGGGTTGGCTGGTTTGAGCTAGAAGTAAAAATAGTTTGAAGAAGTATTGTTAGGAGTGAAATGGTTGATGAAAGATAAAATGGGTGTGTTTTGTTTAGGTTTGTTTGGTAGATGGAAATTGTATATAGTGTTAGTTTGTTGAAGAATGGATTGGATTTGAATATGTGGATGGTATGAAGTAATGAAAAGGAAAGTGTAGTAGAATGGAGAAAAATGTAAAATGGTTGAATGGGGTAAGGGATAAAGAAAATTTGTAAGATGTGAAATGGGTAAGGATTTGTTGTGAAAAGTAAGGTGAAAGGTTGGTTTGAAAAAAGTGTATTAGAATGTGAGAATTTTAGAGTATGAGAATAAGTGTGTGTAGAGTGTGAGTGTGTGTAGAGTGTGAGTGTGTGTAGAGTGTGAGTGTTGTAGGGTTTGAGTGTTGTAGGGTTTAGGGTTTAGGGTTTAGGGTTTAGGGTTTAGGGTTTAGGGTTTAGGGCCTAGGGTTTAGGGCCTAGGCCTAGGGTTTAGGGCCTAGGCCTAGGGCCTAGGCCTAGGGCCTAGGCCTAGGCCTAGGGCCTAGGGTTTAGGGCCTAGGGTTTAGGTTTAGGGCCTAGGGCCTAGGGTTTAGGGCCTAGGGTTTAGGGTTTAGGGTTTAGGGTTTAGGGTTTAGGGCCTAGGC
>JAAVTG010000226.1:0-24449 GCA_011947345.1 Phytophthora quininea | reverse complement strand
GACGATACCGGAGAGGCTATCGCGACGCACGTACACGTGGCAATTGTACTCTGCCAAGTAGCAGTAGAAACGTCACAGCGTCAGCAAACGGCTGCAGTGGGTTCCTACAAAACACTGCGCTGTCGTCACCTTCGTGCTGGATGGATTGCCGCTGTCCGGGCTCCGTGCGCTTGATGAAGGTGCGACTGAAGAAGTTGATCATCTCCCGGACGCTGCCAACGCACAACTCAGTTCAGTTTTCCCCATCCATAGACTGCAGCATTCTGACGACGCAATCGACGTACCCAGAGCGCTGGAAGTAGCCGAAGGACGAGACCTCAAAGGCCGCCGACAGGATCGTCGGGTCCTGGCCCTGATTGTCCTGACGCAGCAGTTCTGAAGCCACATCGCAGCAGCAAATTTTAGCATGTCATCGTTAGGAACACTGGGCTCTGGGAAGGTGGATATCGCACGCTTTGACGGCAGCGATCAAGAGCGAGGGATATGGAGACGCACCGATGGCGACGATCTTCATGGCGGGCAGCTAGACGGCGGCGAGCGGGGGCGGGGAAAGGAGGCGGCGGTTTTCACTATGGCCGTCACGCTGTGGTTTCTCTCTGGCAATGTGCGGAAAACGGTGCATCATCACAGCCAAATATCGCGCTAGAGGATGTCGACCAATCAGAGAGAGGTAAATATTACAGCAGGAAAATATAACCTGATAGTTTAGCTAATATTTAATATGGAAGGTAAAGTATCAAATTTAGTATGCATTTATACTTGAATAAGAATGCGCTTTCTACAGGTTATTCATCCCAGAAACAGGTGCGTTGGCGATATACCATTTGCTAAAACTAAGCCTTTTCAATTTGCTATACATTCTGGACTGAACATGAGCGGCCGGCCGTACGCGCGCAACCCGCGCGCTCCGTACGCAGGTCCGCGCGACCTGGAGGCGATCCTGCCGCACACTTTCCGCGTTGAGGCACCTCGACGCATCCGCGACGCTAAGCAGGAGGCCATCCGCAGGTTCGTGGGCTGCACAAACCAGCAACAACTCTCCTCCACAACACTAACGTTTAGAATTGGAACATGTTTCCAGTGCAATTCGAAGACGATGCATGCAGAAAAACTGGCGTAAGATGATCAGCATCCGACACCGACGGCTAAACGAAGAGGAGGTCGCCGAAGCGAAGCAGAATGGGTCAGTAGATAGTGAGGTCGAAACGAAAGAGAAGAAGGCCGAGAAGCAGACAGAGAAGGCGCCTACAAAGCAGGAGGCTGCGGTGGACGCAGCCAAGAGGCAGCTGGAGGTGAGTTGGGAGACCGACATGTCTGTAGGAAAAGAACTGACTCATTTTTATCGTTTTTATTCCAGGGTCTGGAGAAGAAGCTGCAAGGTCTGACGGACCAGAAGCACGCTAAATTTCAGCTGCTGAAGGACATGTTGGTGGAGGAGGCGCGGTCCAAGGTGACAGGGGCAAGTTCCACTGGTACAGCCAAGAAACGCCGCGTGGAGTTTAGGGACGGCAACTCGACGCCCAGTCCGGCGAAGATGCAGTCGCCGACCAAGGCGGAGGTAGGACCAACCAGTCCGGTTGGGACAAGACTAAACCAAGCTAGCAACGCAAGCTAAATGGTGGCATCACGGCGGTGCTTAACGGTGCGGAGTAGTTAGAAACAGCAATCTGGGCGTGGGTATATATTTGTCACTTGCTTTCACGTGTGAGGTTTGTCGGTTCGTGTGTAGTGTGTTTCGTAGGATACATATCTAATAGCGTCCTTTCAAGGAGTCGCAGAGTGGATTGTACAGAGTCCTGTCGTCGCCATGTTACGGCGACATCGCGTTGGAGACGACTCTGGAGCCGAGTCTGTGGTGGATACGAAGCCGAGCGAAAACGATGTCAAGAGTGCGGAGGTGTCGCTTGCTACACCGACATCACCGAGATCAGCAGTCCCGGATGCCGTTGCGTCTTCTGCAGTGACGGACCCGTCGTCGGACATACGTCGCGATGAGAAGATCAAACGCATCGCCAGAAACCCCGTGCCGTTCGGAAGCCTGACTGAAGCGTTTGGCTACATGGTGTTTCTCGTTTTGTTCATTTTGGCCACCACCGTGATTGAAGAGAATACGCAAGCGTTCTACTTCGCCAACCGACTCAAAACCGCACTCGTCGACCAGTCTTTCACAGTTCCGGCGATTTCAACGTCTTCGTCTACAACGTTTGCAGCCAGTGGTGCTTCGCTCCTACCGACTAGCTTCACTGCTATTCGGGATCAGGCACAGATGTGGGCATTTCTGCAAGGCCCTTTTGCAGACGTGGTTTTTGGAGCAGTGCAAGGCACCAGTGATAACGCTTCAAGTGTGACAGCATCTAAAGCTGGAAGCGTGATGACGAGCTCTAACCGACTCCTGGGTGGAGTTCGTCTGCGGACGCTACGAGTGAAACCTGGGTCATGCCCGTCTCTTACCCAGGTCCCCGAGTACGAGTCCATCGTGCCATACTGCTATGGCAAATTCTCCACCAGAGTGGAAGAGCAGCAAGGCTACGGTTTGATTCTCAACAACGCCGACATCGTCAATTCAGTTTGCTATGCGACGGCCAGGGCCTTTTTCACTGATCTGGAAAAAGTGGCGTAACAAAAGGTTATGCTGACCTTCAGACATGCTACACAGATTGTGGACGAACGTGTGGAGAGCATTTCGGGGTCGACAAATTCAGATACGCGTCACAATGCACAGATCAATGCGATGTCCAATGCACGTGTATTTATGAAGAACCAGCAGGGATTCATCTGTGTGCAGATCCCAACCCAAATGGCGAAGGAGCAGCAATTCCTATTGCTGTGTACGCGTACAACTGGAGCAGTGCTAAGCAAACAGCATCACTCACTGTCCAAGGATACACCGACGTATCGTTCCCAGGATCAGGTTATGTGGTTGACCTCGGCTTGGACGGGTCGCTTTCGAGGCAAAAGTTAGCGCACCTGAAGGCCGACCGCTACTTGGATCTTCCTACACGTGCATTGATCGTAGACTTGACTGTCTATAATGCTTACCTGCAACTTTTCAACATCGTAGAGCTCGTAGTGGAATTTCCAGCCTCTGGCGGTGCTTTCGTTCAGCTGTCAGACAGTGTGCTTCGCCTCTTTCGCTATTCGTCGCGAAGTGCAGCACGGATTGTGTTGGAAGGTTTCCTGGTTCTTTTCATTCTGATCGGATGGTGTCGAATGGTGATGTCTATGTATCGAGAGGGCGTGAAAGTGTTCTTGACCGCCTCGCCTTGGAATGTATTGACGGCGTTGCATCTCACCGTATTTGCAGCAGCTATCGGCGTGAGACTTTACACGATCGATCTCGCGTACGGAACTATGAGCGGGAAGGTATCGAAAGTGATCGCCTCAGCAAACCTGGAGGATATCCCGAACTTTCAAGGACTCGCTACTGTTTTGTACGCTGAGAGCGTCGTGGAAAGCGTGAATGCAGCTTTGGTGTGGCTGAAGTTACTGCAGTACACGACGGCCTCGAAGCGGATGAATTTGCTACTTCGCATGCTCGGGCGAGCGGCGCGGGATTTAGCATGGTTCTTCATTTGTTTTCTGGTGTGCATCTGTGCTTTCGCGCAGATTGGATTGCTGCTTTTTGGCTTGGATGTGCGCGGTTTTAGCTCATTAGGAGCGGCTATTGTGACGTTACTTCAGGCTGTTGCTGGAGAGCTGGATTATGTGGCGATGGCCGACTCGCATCGCGTGGCTGGACCGCTGTTCTACATACTGTACTATTTGCTGTTGCTGCTTATTCTTGTGAATGTGTTTCTTGCCATTCTCAACGACGCATACATGCAGACAATCACGGAACAAGAGGAGGAGGACGAAGAGCTGGCAAGCGCTGCTGCAAACCCTATCATGGGCTGGGATGACTCAGGTGATGTTGTGGATGCCAGTGCAGAGATGACACCCGCTGAAGAGCGCACTCTTCAGGCAGCGCGGCGTGAAGCCGATCAACTCCGAAAGTACCCGTTCTCAAAAGGATTTTCCACAGCAGCGAACCTTTTTGTTGCGGATGTAAAGCGAGTTGTATCCGAAATACGCAACGGGAAGAATGGTGCTAACCTCACGAAAGTGGATCCGTTAATCATGTTACCTGCGACCAATGGCAGCAAATGGCCGCTACCAACTGAGACTGCTTCTCGTAAATTGACACGCCATGTGAAGCGTCAAGTTCAGAGCGAGTTGATGGAGGCTGAGAATCATTTGCGCGTTAGTCGGCGGGTGGAGCTCCAACAATCGCAGATCGAGAGTCTGCGCCATACAGTCGACGAAGACGTTGCATCTCGGCTAGACGCATTGGCGGAAAGTAATCGGCTCAAAACCAAACGCATGCACGATCTAGAGAAAATGCTCGGATCGATTGAAAAATTATGCCAACAACTCGTGAGCGACACAGCGTGCTTGCGCGTTGAAAGTGACGAGGAGCGCGACAAACCACGGCCATCCTCTCGTACTGGCACATTGTCCCGGGTATCTCGAACTCCGTCTCCGGCAATTCTCAACAAACGAAAATCTTCAAAGGGTCGAAGCCTCTCGTCGGCTATCCTGGCAAACAAGCAGAAGGAGGCCGCCCGCAAAAGCCCAAACGAAGAGATCGAGGAGATTAATCTCTGAAGTTTGCGCTGTCGATTGTTGTTCAAAATACGGTAGTTGGATTTCAGGCGTTTAGGTGCTAGGTAGCGGTGGAACTATTCTCTGGGGCGACCGGGTATCGTCCGATTTGTCTGTTGAAGAATTCACTGCCATGGGTGACTGATGAGAACTGTGACCATGGTCAGCGTGACTAGAAGCCGCCGAGACTAATGGACGCCGTCGGATGATCACACCGCCGTTCGTCGTCGTGAGCGCGTGATGTGAAGGTGCCTCGGGAACAACCGACATGTGGCGAGGCGTAGTGTCGACATTTGTACGAAGAGGTGGTGATACGATCATGTGCTGCGCAGATTCCGTTGAGTACCGCCGTGTGCTTGCTTGGGGCTCCTTTCGTGGTGGTTGCACCAAAGGTCTGAGAGCTACCATGCCATTGCTAACAGTCACGCGTGTACTGCCTTGCGGTTTCCTAGCTACGAGGACCCCGGAATGGCGGTGGTCTCGCGGCGGGTTGGGTGCTACAGGTAAGAATGATGCACCTGTTGATATGCCCGTCGATCCATTTGTCAACACTAAATTGCGGCCTCCACGGACGGAACTTGGTCGCTGTGGTGTTGAGTCATTTAGCGAATGACCACTGTGTCGTGGAGACGCATTGCTAGAAGATGGTGTGACTACGCGTCGAGCATAAGGACTCTCGGTGTTGTGGTGTGGATGCGAAGTGTGGTGATGCGAATTTGATCGTCGTCGTGGGGTTTCAGTCGCTCCATCGTGTGCCCGCAGACTGGGGCTCTGTCCATGGGACTCTGCGTTGGTTCCTGACTGTTTGCGTTGGCCTGATGCAGATTCAACAGCTCGAATTTCGCTACCGTTGGTTGGCTGTTCCGTACGCTTGGCTTCGTTGTTGCTTGTGCTCCCTTCTCGACGAGCTGGGCGGTCCGAGCTTGGCGACGTTTGCATGTTACTTGGTATTGGGATGCGGTTCTTCCTAACGCGCCGAAGCTTGCCGTCAAGGAGATAATATGACGCTGTGAAGCGGTTGAAAGCCTTTTGGACAGCGCTCCTTGCACATCGTTTTTCGGAAGACCTAACGCTTCCAGTTGGCCTAATACGAGATCATGTCGAGCTTTGGCCTCGTCGGAGTTGACCGCATTTGGCTCGAAACCTGCCACATCTGGGATTGACACCCCCGCGAGCCATGGATGCTGGCGGATCTTGTCCACGGTGTATCTCTTTTCCGGATCGGTCTCCAGGATGCGGCGAATAAGGTCTTGTACGTTCGGCGATAAGAACGTTGGCATCTTGTAGTTGGCGCTCAGAATCTTCTTGTACAGCAGATTCGTGTTGCTGTCTTCAAATGGGAGGAAACCACACACCATTGCAAAGAGTACAACACCCAGAGACCACATATCGGCTATGGGTCCGTGATAGAGTCGACCCTGGATCATTTCAGGCGCCGCATAACATGGCGAACCACAGGCGGTGCGCAGCAGACGCCCACCGTCGTGGGTGTTGCTCAGACCAAAGTCGACGATCTTGACTAATAGCGAACAAGGTACCGCCTGGTCCTGCTGTTGTCGATGATTGTGACGATTGGCTTGAAGCAGCAAATTCTCTGGTTTGAGATCGCGGTGAGTGACTTCGTTCGCGTGCAAGTAGGCGAGTCCATCCACGATCTGCCTGAAGAGGAAGGCCGCCTCCGGTTCTCGAATGCGGTGATTTGTGACGATGTACTCGAACATTTCGCCCCCGTCAACGTGTTCCATGATGAGGAAAATGCGCTCGGGGAGTCAATTACCTCGTACAGTTGGATCACATTTTGATGCCGATTTCGCTTGAGGATTTTAATCTCTCGAGCCACACGCTCCACATCGGCAGCCTGCACGATCCGCTTCTTCTCCAGAATCTTCACCGCCACTTTTTCGCCGGTTAGCAGATGCAATCCAAGGCGCACTTTTCCAAACGTGCCTTTGCCGATCGTCTCTCCAAGCACGTACTCTCCGATAACGTCACCGTTGTTGTCACCTCCAGTCCCACTGCTGTCTGGCGTTACAGAAGACGCTTTGGATGAAGCGGCTGTGGTTATCGCAACAGGTTCTGGAGTTCGCTGCTGCTGCGATTTTTGCTGGTCCGTGGATGGTTGCGTCTGCTGACTCGCCGCTGCTTCCTGTTGCTGTGGTAGCTGCGATTGCTGCTGCTTTTGCCTCGGTGACGATTTATCGGGAATGCTGGACCTCCGAGGCGACTCTGGTGTCGGCGAAATTGAGGGGTTCATCGCCGCTGTCGTGTCCTTGAGATCATGTGCCGTCATACCCGCCGAGTCCTCCGCGCTATCCGTCGTAATCTGGTGAGCTTTCGGTGAAATTGTCCTACCCTGTGATCATCTGCCGGCACCGCCAAGCACGAGTCTGCACAATGCGCCGCACCGCAGGAGCTAAACAGGAATCACCACGCGACAAGAAGCTCGATCGCACTCGAGCCAGCTAAAGATAAGATGCACACAAGCATGCAACCACCAGCCATGGATAGTAGAGCAAATCGTTGGCGCACTGGTTTCCCCCTATTTATACTGCTGTATCAATCGCTCTTCGTCGACACTGCGGTAATCTGCTCAAGAAGCATCTCCACGGGCACGAGCGATCCGTCGTTGGTGATGACGACGTCGTACAGATCGAGGTACTCGTCCAGCGCTTCGTCCACGTGAACGTTGAGGAACCCAACGCGGATGATCGAATCCGTCTCCAATCCATCCGCCATTCGGACGTCTCCTCTCGAGTCGCCAAGGAGCAATACATTGCGTCGCTTGGCCAATTGGCACTGCTCCCAGAACGGAGAGTCCAGCAACGCGCGAGCCGTCTTGGTCAATGGATGGATGATCCTCCCGTCGAAGCGTTCGATGATGCCCTGCTCGTTGAAATGCATCATGTTGGACACGACATGCACGTTGTCGGGCGTGAACACCTGATCGTCCCCAATTTCCTCCATTTTCGGGAACTTGCGCTTGTGTTCTGCTGCGAATTCTTTCTCCAAGGCGACGTGAATGACGTCGTAAATTCCAGCAGAGAAAACCAACGTAGGCACTTGCTTCTCGTGCAACAAGTTAAAAACCGCGTGGAATCCGTGGCGGTATCCGATACTCCCAGTCATCACCGCCTGCTTCACCTGATCTTTGGTGAGTCTGTTGTCGACCAGCAACTCGTGGACACTGTTCCACCACTGCTCCATGAACGGAGATTTCTCCTTGGCCGAGAGTGTGGGCGAGATCTCAATGGGGTAGTATTGGGCGAAAAGTTGTTGGTGGGCTGCCGAAACTTCGTGGGGCAGCACGGAGCTGGTCATGAGCAGTCCGTGACTGCTGTTTTCTTGCTCTAAAGGGGCTTTCGGGTCGCTTTGTTGCTTGTAGTAAGGAGTCAACGTGCGGTCGAAGTCTGCGATGACCAAAAGTTGGCTCGGTCCGTCTCGCGCAAACTTTTTCATTTTCCTCGCGAATCCATCTAGCAAATAGAAAAGAGTGGCAACAACAAACATGGTCAGCTAGATGCATACTAGCACAATATTTCTAGTCGTAACGAACCGGGGTCTCCGATGATCATGCGAGGAGCTCGACGTTGATGTCCGTCGCTGTAGGACAGATCTCGGATTGAAGGAGACGCGTCCTCAGCGCCCGAACAGTGGGCACTCAGCGAGAGGGAAACCCCTGCCGCTGAGATCAGAGGCAGCAAAGCAGAGCGAGAAACCAAAGTACGCCACATCTCTACAGCGAAATGGCAAGTGATAGACGCAGTCCTTGTTGAAATCTGTCGCTTGCACATCAAAGACTCCTTCAGCCAATTAGAAATCGGACAGTTTTAGAAGATGCTGCTGAGAGGCTCTCGGCTGCTGTGGAGCTCTGCGGGAGCGGCGGTGGCGGCTGCAGGCGCGAGTTGCCTCTCTGCCCAACGTTACGCGCGCAGAGGTGCGTCGGCCCGAAGGGAGGCCCAAGATGTTCGTTCGGGATCCAGGTACGTCGGCAGTTAGTATTTCCAGATAAATCCTATGTCTTATGTTATTCAACTATTTCAACAGATGCGTTTGCTCGCAAGTGGAAAAAGTTCTCGACCGACCGTGTTGACAAACTGATCGTTATCGCCGACTTTGACTACACGCTCACGACGGCCTTCAAGCCCACGGGTAATAAGTATTTTATGAAGGTATTATGAATGTTATGTTGTAACTATTTTACTTGTAGATGATCACGCTGACAGCACCCACGTCGTTATTATGAAGAGTGAAGCACTGGGCCCAGATGCTGAGAAAGTGGCCAGTGATCTTTTCAACCACTATTATCCCATCGAGCAGACAGCCAAACTCACCAAGGAGGAGAAACTCCCTACATGGTTGAATGGTAAAACAACATATTTATATGTGAAAGTTATGGGCCTGCTAACGATGCGATGCCAGGTGGAACACCACGCACGAGCTCATGATCAAACACGGAGTGACGAAGCAGTCCATTGAGAAGGCGGTGAACGAAAGCGACATCGCGCTCCGGGAAGGATTCATGGAGATTTTCGGACTGCTGGAACGGGAAAACGTTCCGACGCTCATTTTCTCCGCTGGGCTCTACGACGTGATCCACGCGATACTGGACAAGGAGTACGCCAAGACGCCAATGAAGACGCCACCAAAGAATGTCCACGTCGTCTCCAACATGATGCAGTTCGACGAGAGCGGCAAGGTTGTCGATTTTAAGGGCACGGTACGTCGAAGGAGCCGTTCCGTTTTCTTGCCTATATTGATTTACTGTCTATCGTTGCTTTTCCAGGTTATCCACAGCCTGAATAAGAATGCGAGCGCACTGCTTGACACCGATTTCTGGAAACAATGTAAACTGGAGAGACGTCACAATATTCTGTTGCTGGGGATTCCTTGGTGACGCCAACATGGCGAACGGGTTGGATTACAAAGAGGACGAAATTGTCCGCGTTGGCTTTCTCAACGATGGGTCCGAAGAGAAGATTGATCTCTATCTACAACACTTCGACGTGGTGCTGACGAACGACTCGAGCTTATTGCCCGTCGAGCTATTGCTGCATCAAATTCAGATGTAAACCTAGCTCTCGATCTTGAGCGACTTCGTCGCTTCTGGATAGCCTGATCCTGCGTGTGACTTCAATACAAGGGCCGAAAGCACCTGTCTTCCAGGAAACATTGACCGGCGTTGACTGTGATTTCCTTACAGTTTAGGAGGCATGCATGAATTCCCATCGGAAACGTATCAGCGATTTGGCAACTGGACATACAGATGGCTGGGATAGCGCTTTTTGATGGGGTGGCGGCCGCAGTTTACGATGGGGAAGCGTACAGCCTGACCTGACCGGCTTCGTGTTCCGGCTTGGCCACTCCAAGTTTTCCTACGGACTGAGACGATTCACACACGTCGGACATGAAGCTTGCACTGGCACTGACGTTCGCCACGACGGTGGCGGGGTTCGCGAATGGCTACACCTTCTCAGAGACTCTTGGCTCTTCCGAGTCGGAGAAAGAGAGCACTGGGCTGACGGTGAACGAGGAGAGCCGCATCTACGGTGGCAAGGAAGTCGACATCGACAACTACCCATACGCAGTGAACCTCCGCATTGACATCCTCGACGAGCAGTTCTGTGGTGGCGCGCTGATTGCGTCTCAGTGGGTGCTGACTGCTGGTCACTGCATCAAGACTGACGAGTTCGACATTCTGGCTGTGCTTGGGTCAGAAGAGCGCACGGGCACTGGAGGAGAACAGATCGAAGTTGTCGAAGGCTTCCGCCATCCTGGCTACGTCAAGAAGAAACACCTGTACGACATTGGCCTGCTAAAGCTGAAGCGGCCGTCCAAGGTCAAACCTGTGAAGATGATCACGGAAGACGGAACGCAGAATAAGGTTGGCACTATTGCCACGATTGTCGGCTGGGGCTTGACGGAGACAGGCTCCCAGAGCGAGGAACTCATGGGAGTGAACGTCCAGATCATCACAAACAGCGAGTGCAACAAGAGATACAACAACCGCATCACGGAAGGCATGATGTGCGCCGGCAAGGGCGATGGCAAGGACTCGTGCAACGGCGATTCGGGTGGCCCGCTTGTCGCCAATAAAACTCTGGTGGGTATCGCTAGTTGGGGTCGCAAGTGTGGCGCTCGCCCCGGTGTGTACACACGGCTACCGTACGTGATGCCTTACATTAAGGACATTATGAGCGGAGGCGACGGCAGCAAGTTTGCAAACGAGACGTCGACGTCGTCGCAGGGAATTGATCTCCCCACGTCCACGTCGGGATCAACAGAGTCTTCTAGCCAGGACGCGTCCTCGGCGACTGACTCCAGCTTGGGAAGCTTTAACCTCGACTTGAGCTCTGAGTCTGCGTCTGGAAGCTTCAACTTGGACTTGGGGTCCGACCTTGGATCCGATTCCATGTCATCTGCGCTTAATGACGACTCCAGTAGCGTTACCATCGTGATCGGCTCAATGTCTGCGTCTGACTCGGCTGCGACGAGTTCTAGCGAGTCTTTGTCTTCTTCCGAGTCTACGTCAACTGATGCCTCAGCTAGCTTGGACTTGGACTTTGGTTCTGACTCCGAGTCTGCGTCGGAGTCTGAGAGTGCCTCTGGCACTTACTCGGTGCACCAGTCAACACAGCAGCAGTCGATCGACGACGTTACGCAGTCCTCCACGCCTGCTTCGACCGGCACATTCAAGAAGAAACACGCGTCGAGTGAGCTCGATAGTGAAAGCTACCCGATCCTGCCGTAGCCTGCACTAGCTCAGTAATCCGAAAACATCATCGCTACTCCTCAATTCTGTATCAGCGAGACCATCTCTGTGTATGAACTCGATTGCTTCGGCAGTGCGCTGTTACCGTGTATTGAATAGCTGTTGGTCTCATAGTACTAGCTAGTAGCTGGTAGCAAGAAGGCTTCCGATAACTCGATAACGATGACAGTAGCCAATTTGTATTGGCTTCCGAAAAGTACGCACTGGATAGTGGTGATCACCTGCTGGCAGGCGTAGTGGTATCAACTCGAACTCGAGTTGGAGATCGCCAAGTTGCCTCCGTCGTACACGTCGGGCGTGTTGAAGACCTGGTACATCGTGTACTCCGGCACGGTCATGTTGAACTCGGGCATGTCGTCCACGCAGGACTTGTCGAGGCGGGCCAGGTCGCCGCCGGTGCTCACGTACGATACCAGCAGCTCCATCCCGCAGGTCTTGTTCGTGTCGTCCTTCATCGGCGTCGACGAGATGATGCCGTGCGTGGCGTGTTCGAACGTGATGAGTTCCTTCTTGTCACCGACGAGCGAGCCGAGCAGCGCCTCGGCGTATTTGGCCGGAGTCTGGGCGTCCATCTTGCCGCTGAGCAGCAGCACGCTCGCTTGACTTGGGATGGTGGCGCTCTTGTTCCAGTATTGGTCTCGCTCGTAGATGATGCCGTGGGCGTCGTAGTTACCAAAGCCGTACGCGTTGCACGTTGGCGAGTTCTCCTTGAGAAGGCGCAGTACCTCTCGGTGTGCAAGTATTCCTGGCCGTCGGAGTAGAAGCTGTCGGTGAAGCGCTTGACCATGGCGGCCTTGGAGATTTGAGGAGCCTCCCACATCTCGGAGAACTCGAGGAGGTTGTACAGCAACTGCGACGCATACGCAGCATCTTGGCTGGTGCTGGGGTAGTACCACCACATCAATGCTGGTTTTAAGACGTCGACGTCGATCTGTGAACAGCGTTCAAGTCGATAGATGAACGGCGGGATCAACGTGCGGTAGTCGGCGTACAGCAGCATCGTGCCCAGAGTGTAGCGAAGAGAGAACGACGCCGGCTCGGTCTGTCCTTCAAAGTTGGTCCTCACGTTGTTAAACAACTGGGCGCACGTCGAATTCGGCTCGTTGTCGAACGAGTCGATCAGCCCCTGGATCGCAGCAGGAAGGCTGTTGTTGGGAAAGCGGCGATTGCACTCGTCGTTCTCGGCGCAGCGAGCCAGGAATGCATCGCCCACCTCGCCAAAATCGGAGTCTCGAGATGAAAAGTTGAAGGTTGGGGCTACCCCGGCCGTCGTCAAGACGCTGTCGAGGACGTACCCGGTCACTTTCGGCGGGCTCAAGTGCATGAGCCGCTCGACCCACGCCGTGCCATAGCTGATGCCGTACACGACGGTTTGGGCCTCATTCGTGAACTCGGAGATGAAAGTCGCGACGTCGGTGGCCGCGGTAGTGATGGAGAAGGAGGCGAGGTCTCCGTACTTGTTTTGAAGTGCCTGGGCACACGCAGCCGTTTCCGATGGCTCGACCAATGCACCTCCGGGGATCCGGTGGTTTGTGCTTGAGCTGCCTTGCAGTCCAGAAGTGTGCTTCGACCCGTACCTCGGTGGTCCATCGTGTAGACGTTCACGGTCCCATTCAGCTTCCATTGCAGATCGAGCATCGGCCATTCCACTACAAGGCAAAAAAGCGTTACGACGCCGAATCCCAAGCCGAGTCGAAGCTGCGGCACTTACTTGGGGTTGACGACAGACCGGGCCCACCTTGCAAGACCCACACGTTGGCGGCGGTGTCGGGGTTGACGGTGGCCGGGAAGCGCTTGACGAAGATCTCGACGGTGTTGTCGACAGTCTCGGGCGTCTCGCAGATTCCTTCATAGCACAGCGGGGCGTTGTAGACTGCACACTCGGCAGTCTGAGCGCCCGTGAAGCCTGCATCCGAGAAGGTCGTCTGCGAGCAGGAGAACCAGCCGCTCAGTTTTCTGTCCGAAGTTGAGTTGGCAGCGGTCGAAACGTGTGCGAGCGATGTGGCCGCGAGCAGAAGCGCGTGATGGAGCCGCATGCTTGGTTGGGGTTCAGGAGTGTCGCCGACGGCTCAACTTGGAGAATGAGCAAGAGGCGAGTGTCGGACGAAGGCAACCGTACAACGTCGCTGCGACGACGGAAACTAGGTGGCGTCAGGTCGGGGCGGATTACAGCTTTGGCCGCCAAAGCAATCCTATCCTGGCGCTGTGAAGCGATGTACAGGTGATTTCGTGTGCGATGGGCTGCCGCAGAGTCAACACAAAGCTCGAACACCGTGAATCGACTCACGATTAGTCACGTATGTAGCACGAGCTCTGATGCTGCACTCAATGCTGTGGATGCTACAACAGTCGATACTTTGAACAACCAGCTAACTACATGTACATGAACGGCATCGCAATTTAAGCACTACTAAAGCAGGAGTCAAACACACTTTCGTCAAAACTTCAATTGCTTACGGTTGATGAAACACTAACAGAGTGGAGTCCTCGCAGAACTGCTACGTCTTGGTCGACGACTTACTGCACGCCGCGGAAGAGCAGCATCTCGGCGTACTCCTGCTTGCCGGACGCGTGCGCAGGCTCGCCGGCCTTCTTGGCGTACTCGGCCACCTCCTCCAGCGTGGCCTTGCCCTCCTCGATGCGCTCGCCCAGACTGCTCTTCCACGACGAGTAGCGCTGCGCCACCAGCTCGCCCAGCTCGTTCTTCTCGATCAGCTTAGCCGCGTAGCGCAGGCCGCGCGCGAAGCAGTCCATGGACCCGATGTGCGCGATGAAGAGGTCTTCCAGGTCGGAGGACTCGCGACGCACCTTGGCATCAAAGTTGAGGCCGCCGGGGGCGAGGCCGCCGATCTCAATGATCTTCTTCATGACGACCGTGGCCTTCTTGTCGTCCATGAGGAACTGGTCCGTGTCCCAGCCCACGAGCGGGTCGCCCGTGTTACAGTCCACGGAGCCCAGCATCTTGTAGGCCGCAGCATAGTAGATGTCGTGCTCGTAGTCGTGGCCCGCGAGCGTCGTGTGGTTGGGCTCGATGTTGAGCTTGAAGTCATTCTGCAGGCCGTAGTTGCTCAGGAAGGCCATGACCGTGGCGGCGTCGTAATCGTACTGGTGCTTCATGGGCTCGCGCGGCTTGGGTTCGACGAGGAACTGGAAGGTGGCGCCCAGCTCACGCTTGTAGGCGACGACCATCTTGAAGAAGGCGGCCATGTGGTCCAGCTCGGCCTTCATGTCGGTGTTGAGGATGCTCTGGAAGCCCTCGCGGCCGCCCCAGAAGACAAAGTTCTCTCCGCCCAGCTTGAGTGTGATCTCCATGGCCTTCTTGACGCGCACGGCCGCCTGGGCGAACACGTCCAGGTCCGGGTTGGTGCTGGCGCCGTTCATGAAGCGGCGGTGGCCGAATAGGTTGGTGGTGCCCCAGAGGCACTTGACGCCCGTCTGGTTCTGCTTGTCCAGCAGGTAGTCCGAGATGTCGTCCAGCAGGCCCTGCGACTCGGCCAGGTCAGCGCCCTCCGCCACCAGGTCCACGTCGTGGAACGTGTAGAACTTGACGCCCAGTTTGGTGAACATCTCGAAAGCGGCGTCGGCCTTGCACTTGGCGGCCTCCAGCAGCCGCTCCCGCGGGCTCAGGCTGGCGTCGCTCAGCGGCGCGTTCCAGGCGCGGTTGGTGTACGTCTCGCCGCCGAACGGGTCGCCTCCGGTGTTGCCAAAGGTGTGCCAATAGCACACGGCGAAGCGGCACCACTGCTCCATGGTCTTGCCCATCACGGCCTCGGACGGGTTGTACTCCTGGTAGGCCAGCGCGCTCTTGGCGGCCTTGCCCTCGAACGCCACCTTGGGCACCGTTGGGAAGTACGTCTTGACTTGGTGTTGCACCATGGTTTGGGGCTGCTTGGGGTAGGTGGGTGGTGGTAGTTGTTGCTTGGGCAGTCGCTTGAGTTCTGCTTGACGAATCGAGGAATGCCACACGAGCTGCTCGACGGACGTTGGGGCCGTTGAAGGGCTTCAAGCTCCAAAGGCTCACTTTTTTCACGATGGGCGACGCTGATTGGTCGGCAGCTTCAAGGTGCGCATCAATGCATACCGGTACGGCTCGGTATCTGGTACCAGACGGTGTCATCATTTCGGCGTCATTGAAGCGGGTACGTGGCGCAGCACTGCCGGGCACTGTCCATTGAGTTTGGCGCTACGACAAGTGAGGGCGGTTGACCCGAGCGAATGCAATGCATATCTAGTTGCTGCTGTGGCGAGCTTGATGCTGACTATGGCGCAGCCAGGTTGTCTGGTCTTGCCGTCCACGGTACCTTGACTCGGATGACCAAGACTTTCCTGGCAGCAGAGGCGATGGTGCTTGACAACGGCCAGTGTAATGACGATCGGATGATTGCATACTTGGATGGAGTATATTGGCAATCTGTTCGTTTGAAGAATGGCTGGTGACAGCATTGCTCCGCCATTTTGCGCGAAAGGATGATGAAACCTAGTAATCGGACATTGTGCTGTCGCCTATACAAAGCCCAATCGGGCTGGTTGGTACAGTATACGCTAAGGATGTCCTGGATTATTGTGTCGGCAGCCTCTTCTAGCCTTGGCTTAGAAATGAAATGCACTAATTCAGAATGTCATGCGTTGAGACCGAGTGCAATGACGAACAAATGATTACCAGTGTTCCACTCGTCTACAGTTCGTGGAAATCTTACAATAGAGGGCAAGTAGGAGACTTGTGTCGTCAACTGGTTGTGTATTCATGTGCCCGAAGACTGATTTTGGTGTCGTCGCCAACCAGGTTTTCTGGTGGTGCAGCATAGCTACGACACGCGATGGATGGCGGCATTCAACTCGTTCTTGCGGAGAGGTTGCCCAAGACGAAGCTCAGGAGCTTGTTGGGGCCCTATCTAGCTGTTAGTTGCGATAAGAGACGCCAATTTCCGGCGTTTTAGAGCAACTGCCTACGCTATATGTAAAATCGCAACACCATCAGAGTAGTTTGTGCTGCAGCATTACCCGTCAACAGTTGCGCTAATAACACATCCTAGCGCAATCATCCGATCGTCATTACACTGGCCGTTGTCAAGCACCATCGCCTCTGCTGCCAGGAAAGTCTTGGTCATCCGAGTCAAGGTACCGTGGACGGCAAGACCAGACAACCTGGCTGCGCCATAGTCAGCATCAAGCTCGCCACAGCAGCAACTAGATATGCATTGCATTCGCTCGGGTCAACCGCCCTCACTTGTCGTAGCGCCAAACTCAATGGGCAGTGCCCGGCAGTGCTGCGCCACGTACCCGCTTCAATGACGCCGAAATGATGACACCGTCTGGTACCAGATACCGAGCCGTACCGGTATGCATTGATGCGCACCTTGAAGCTGCCGACCAATCAGCGTCGCCCATCGTGAAAAAAGTGAGCCTTTGGAGCTTGAAGCCCTTCAACGGCCCCAACGTCCGTCGAGCAGCTCGTGTGGCATTCCTCGATTCGTCAAGCAGAACTCAAGCGACTGCCCAAGCAACAACTACCACCACCCACCTACCCCAAGCAGCCCCAAACCATGGTGCAACACCAAGTCAAGACGTACTTCCCAACGGTGCCCAAGGTGGCGTTCGAGGGCAAGGCCACCAAGAGCGCGCTGGCCTACCAGGAGTACAACCCGTCCGAGGTCGTGATGGGCAAGACCATGGAACAGTGGTGCCGCTTCGCCGTGTGCTATTGGCACACCTTGGCAACACCGGAGGCGACCCGTTCGGCGGCGAGACGTACACCAACCGCGCCTGGAACGCGCCGCTGAGCGACGCCAGCCTGAGCCCGCGGAGCGGCTGCTGGAGGCCGCCAAGTGCAAGGCCGACGCCGCTTTCGAGATGTTCACCAAACTGGGCGTCAAGTTCTACACGTTCCACGACGTGGACCTGGTGGCGGAGGGCGCTGACCTGGCCGAGTCGCAGGGCCTGCTGGACGACATCTCGGACTACCTGCTGGACAAGCAGAACCAGACGGGCGTCAAGTGCCTCTGGGGCACCACCAACCTATTCGGCCACCGCCGCTTCATGAACGGCGCCAGCACCAACCCGGACCTGGACGTGTTCGCCCAGGCGGCCGTGCGCGTCAAGAAGGCCATGGAGATCACACTCAAGCTGGGCGGAGAGAACTTTGTCTTCTGGGGCGGCCGCGAGGGCTTCCAGAGCATCCTCAACACCGACATGAAGGCCGAGCTGGACCACATGGCCGCCTTCTTCAAGATGGTCGTCGCCTACAAGCGTGAGCTGGGCGCCACCTTCCAGTTCCTCGTCGAACCCAAGCCGCGCGAGCCCATGAAGCACCAGTACGATTACGACGCCGCCACGGTCATGGCCTTCCTGAGCAACTACGGCCTGCAGAATGACTTCAAGCTCAACATCGAGCCCAACCACACGACGCTCGCGGGCCACGACTACGAGCACGACATCTACTATGCTGCGGCCTACAAGATGCTGGGCTCCGTGGACTGTAACACGGGCGACCCGCTCGTGGGCTGGGACACGGACCAGTTCCTCATGGACGACAAGAAGGCCACGGTCGTCATGAAGAAGATCATTGAGATCGGCGGCCTGCCCCCGGCGGCCTCAACTTTGACGCCAAGGTGCGTCGCGAGTCCTCCGACCTGGAAGACCTCTTCATCGCGCACATCGGGTCCATGGACTGCTTCGCGCGCGGCCTGCGCTACGCGGCTAAGCTGATCGAGAAGAACGAGCTGGGCGAGCTGGTGGCGCAGCGCTACTCGTCGTGGAAGAGCAGTCTGGGCGAGCGCATCGAGGAGGGCAAGGCCACGCTGGAGGAGGTGGCCGAGTACGCCAAGAAGGCCGGCGAGCCTGCGCACGCGTCCGGCAAGCAGGAGTACGCCGAGATGCTGCTCTTCCGCGGCGTGCAGTAAGTCGTCGACCAAGACGTAGCAGTTCTGCGAGGACTCCACTCTGTTAGTGTTTCATCAACCGTAAGCAATTGAAGTTTTGACGAAAGTGTGTTTGACTCCTGCTTTAGTAGTGCTTAAATTGCGATGCCGTTCATGTACATGTAGTTAGCTGGTTGTTCAAAGTATCGACTGTTGTAGCATCCACAGCATTGAGTGCAGCATCAGAGCTCGTGCTACATACGTGACTAATCGTGAGTCGATTCACGGTGTTCGAGCTTTGTGTTGACTCTGCGGCAGCCCATCGCACACGAAATCACCTGTACATCGCTTCACAGCGCCAGGATAGGATTGCTTTGGCGGCCAAAGCTGTAATCCGCCCCGACCTGACGCCACCTAGTTTCCGTCGTCGCAGCGACGTTGTACGGTTGCCTTCGTCCGACACTCGCCTCTTGCTCATTCTCCAAGTTGAGCCGTCGGCGACACTCCTGAACCCCAACCAAGCATGCGGCTCCATCACGCGCTTCTGCTCGCGGCCACATCGCTCGCACACGTTTCGACCGCTGCCAACTCAACTTCGGACAGAAAACTGAGCGGCTGGTTCTCCTGCTCGCAGACGACCTTCTCGGATGCAGGCTTCACGGGCGCTCAGACTGCCGAGTGTGCAGTCTACAACGCCCCGCTGTGCTATGAAGGAATCTGCGAGACGCCCGAGACTGTCGACAACACCGTCGAGATCTTCGTCAAGCGCTTCCCGGCCACCGTCAACCCCGACACCGCCGCCAACGTGGGTCTTGCAAGGTGGGCCCGGTCTGTCGTCAACCCCAAGTAAGTGCCGCAGCTTCGACTCGGCTTGGGATTCGGCGTCGTAACGCTTTTTTTTGCCTTGTAGTGGAATGGCCGATGCTCGATCTGCAATGGAAGCTGAATGGGACCGTGAACGTCTACACGATGGACCACCGAGGTACGGGTCGAAGCACACTTCTGGACTGCAAGGCAGCTCAAGCACAAACCACCGGATCCCCGGAGGTGCATTGGTCGAGCCATCGGAAACGGCTGCGTGTGCCCAGGCACTTCAAAACAAGTACGGAGACCTCGCCTCCTTCTCCATCACTACCGCGGCCACCGACGTCGCGACTTTCATCTCCGAGTTCACGAATGAGGCCCAAACCGTCGTGTACGGCATCAGCTATGGCACGGCGTGGGTCGAGCGGCTCATGCACTTGAGCCCGCCGAAAGTGACCGGGTACGTCCTCGACAGCGTCTTGACGACGGCCGGGGTAGCCCCAACCTTCAACTTTTCATCTCGAGACTCCGATTTTGGCGAGGTGGGCGATGCATTCCTGGCTCGCTGCGCCGAGAACGACGAGTGCAATCGCCGCTTTCCCAACAACAGCCTTCCTGCTGCGATCCAGGGGCTGATCGACTCGTTCGACAACGAGCCGAATTCGACGTGCGCCCAGTTGTTTAACAACGTGAGGACCAACTTTGAAGGACAGACCGAGCCGGCGTCGTTCTCTCTTCGCTACACTCTGGGCACGATGCTGCTGTACGCCGACTACCGCACGTTGATCCCGCCGTTCATCTATCGACTTGAACGCTGTTCACAGATCGACGTCGACGTCTTAAAACCAGCATTGATGTGGTGGTACTACCCCAGCACCAGCCAAGATGCTGCGTATGCGTCGCAGTTGCTGTACAACCTCCTCGAGTTCTCCGAGATGTGGAGGCTCCTCAAATCTCCAAGGCCGCCATGGTCAAGCGCTTCACCGACAGCTTCTACTCCGACGGCCAGGAATACTTGCACACCGAGAGGTACTGCGCCTTCTCCAAGGAGAACTCGCCAACGTGCAACGCGTACGGCTTTGGTAACTACGACGCCCACGGCATCATCTACGAGCGAGACCAATACTGGAACAAGAGCGCCACCATCCCAAGTCAAGCGAGCGTGCTGCTGCTCAGCGGCAAGATGGACGCCCAGACTCCGGCCAAATACGCCGAGGCGCTGCTCGGCTCGCTCGTCGGTGACAAGAAGGAACTCATCACGTTCGAACACGCCACGCACGGCATCATCTCGTCGACGCCGTTGAAGAACGACACGAACAAGACCTGCGGGATGGAGCTGCTGGTATCGTACGTGAGCACCGGCGGCGACCTGGCCCGCCTCGACAAGTCCTGCGTGGACGACATGCCCGAGTTCAACATGACCGTGCCGGAGTACACGATGTACCAGGTCTTCAACACGCCCGACGTGTACGACGGAGGCAACTTGGCGATCTCCAACTCGAGTTCGAGTTGATACCACTACGCCTGTCAGCAGGTGATCACCACTATCCAGTGCGTACTTTTCGGAAGCCAATACAAATTGGCTACTGTCATCGTTATCGAGTTATCGGAAGCCTTCTTGCTACCAGCTACTAGCTAGTACTATGAGACCAACAGCTATTCAATACACGGTAACAGCGCACTGCCGAAGCAATCGAGTTCATACACAGAGATGGTCTCGCTGATACAGGCGTGTGCCAGATGATCGCACAGACAGCATGGTTACGCCAATCCCGCCGCATGAGCCATCGTGGGGTTGCAACTCTGGTGCACTTCGGAAGTCCAGACTCACTTCAGGCCAACCCACCAAGCCCGCATGGCTGCGCTTATGGTCAACTCCATGCCACGGCACCGCCATGATCAAGTCCCGGAGGACACGCCCGTAAGACACTCGCGCCTCGCTCCATGGTGGAGGCGCGATCAGCTGTCAGCTCAGTCAAGCTCGTCCACATCACTTTTTAACTTCCCGGCCATGGACACGACCATCCCGATCGAGGACGAGGCCCAAGACGCCGCCGAGGCCAAAGGTGACCGCCTCCAGCGCCGCCAACTCCTCGACCTGTCGCCTCTTCCGTGGCTCGGCTGGCTGTTCGTCTACGTTGTCACGCTGCTCATGTTTCTTGTCTATCGATGGCTCACGCTTGAGTCGCTGATCACCATGTACGGCACCGGTAAGGACAGCACGCCCGGAGTGAAGGCTGGAGCGCTTGCGCTCGGCTTCCTGGAAGACTTTGTGTGTGCAACGTATTTCGCTCTCTTGTTGTGGCTGTTTGACTGCTGGAAGAAGTCGATCCGCAAACGGACAACGTACCAGACGAACAGCAAAAACCACACGGCTGACAAGTGCACTGCCGTCGTCGATGGACTTGCCACTTTCCTTGTGTCGTGGGCTCTCTTCGTCGCCGTGATGCTGCCGTTTATTGCGGACTTGCTGTTCGTGCGCCTCCGAAACGTGCGCTTTACGTTCGAGCTCGTGGCCATGGCCATCAGCGAGAAAGACAACCTCAGCTCGGCTCCGATCTCGGGCAAGCAACTAGACCAAGCGTACGTCAACGTGGCTCCTGCTGTCATCACGTCCGTTCTGTTCGCGGTGGTTCGAGCCTGTGCCTCGTGGACCGACCTCTCTCGATGGAATCCCGTCGACACTCTATATCGTTGCATTACCGGAAGCTCAATTTCGTCGGTGTGTCGTTCCAACCGCATTAAGATCTACCGACAGAGTATGCTGCTCGTACTTTTGGTCGTTGCGATTGTGGTGACACCAGCCATCGTTCTTGCGATCAGCTGCTCGTGCTCTTCGCTTGTGGCGTACTCAGCTTTGAATACGACCTTGAACGAGCTGTTTGTGCGTGCCCTACATGTTTCCTCCCAAGGGTTCGCGCCTTCCACTGCGGACGGAAGCATCGACTCGGCTGCGACGTATATACATTCTGCCACGGAGGACTACGAGCTCTTCCGAAACGATTCACTCTACCGACGCACCAAAGGTTTCCACGGAGACCTCGCCTTCGACGTCAACGTCTCAAACGACAACCCTCCCAACGTGTTGCTCATCGTCGTCGAGTCGTTCCGCTTCCACGACTCGCACTACCTCGTGGGGACGAAGACCCGTCCAACCTCTTTAAAGGCTCCAAGCTCACCGTGACCCCCAACTTCGACTGGTGGGCCAAGCGAGGCGTGGCGTTCAGCAATATGTGGTCGAGTTGGCGCACCAGTCGATCCGTCGAGAGTTTGTTGTTCGGCCAAATTCCGTACGACAGCGTGCCCAACTCCGGTACAAGTGGTGGCAAGGCGGATACCAAACTCTCTGGTCTGCCGCAGTTTTTCAAGGCCAAAGGCTACGAGCCGTTCTTCACCACTGGGTGCAGGACCAACTACGACGGCTGGGGCCCATTCCTCCCTTCCCATGGGTTTGATACTGTGTGGAACTCTGACGACATGAAACAACTAGCTGAGAGAGACTTGGGGATCTCTAGCAGCCAATGGAATGGGAAAGACAAGCGTGGCTTCAACTGGGGTGTCCACGACGACTTGAGCTTCGAGCTTCTTGGCAACCTGTTGATCAACAAGACCAAGGAGCAGAGTGACCGAGTCGCCAACGGGGAACCCAAGAAGCCGCTCTTCCTCACGCACTACACGATCTCGAGCCACACGCCGTTCAAGGCCAGGCCTAAATGGTACGCGAACGCCAAGAAGCCTGACTTCTCTGCGCTGTACGCTGGAGAAGATTATTCAAAGCTTGTGAAAACTATCTCGAGATGCGCTACTTCACCGACATGCAGCTCGGCAAGTTTTTGGACCGAATGGCCAACGAAAGTGTTCTCAACGACACCATCGTCGTCGTCGTGGGCGATCACGGTCAGGCTCCTGAATTTGGTGAAGACGTCCCCGAAGCTCGAGACTCTTCTGCCACTCGCGTGGCCGGCACAATCATCGCTGAAGGACGACTGGGCGATGCCGTCGGTCTCATGATCCACGACGCCGTGGAGCAGTACGACATCCTGAACACGCTCGCAGACATCACCGGCGTGCCGGACGGAGGGTTTCTGCAGGACGGCGTGGGTCGGTCACTCAAACGCAACGTCACGTTTGAGAGCGAGTCGTGTACAGCAACAACCCGAGCCGGAAGATGTCGGTGGTGCGTGGCCATCAACGTCTCCGCTACGACGAGTATTCGGACTCGGTTCTGCTCCACAATGCCGACACGGACCACGACATGGTCGAAGATCTCTATGCAGCACTCAACCACCTGAGAAATCCGACTGGAAAACTCTGAGGGAACGTGGCCGCCGCCTCAATGCGTACTACACGAAGCGATGGCGAGGAAAATGCTTGGTAGCAGCAGAATGTTAACCTAGCTTGGAATTGTGCGAAACGAGTAAAGGATGTGTTTACATCTCATTCGCACGTAGTACATTATAATCCGGAAACCAAGTCCTTGGACGTCCTTAAGCCTAACTGCTGGACTCGGTCGTTTTGGCTGTCATCTTTGTAGCTGCCTTGGCTGGAGTTAATGTTGAAGACTGAGTCGCATCGTTGGCACTGCCAGTCTTTTGTGTTGTTGTCTTAGACTGCTGAGCTGTGCTCGAGCCATCAGCGAAGCCAAAGTCGAAGCTGAGACTTCCGGAAGCGGAATCCGAAGACTTGGTCTTGGTCTTTGAGACTGAAACTTCCTGTTTAGCCGACCCGGTCGTTGATCCATCTGCGAAGCTGCTACCGTCACCGCCATTCAAAATGTCCTTGATGTAGTCCATCACGTATGTGAGGCGCGTGTAGACACCCGGGTGCTTGCCGCACTTGCCGCCCCAACTAGCAATACCCACAAGAATATCGTTCGCAACCAGTGGTCCACCGTAGTCGCCATTGCATGAGTCCTTTCCGTCCCCCTTTCCAGCGCACATCATGCCTTCCTTGATGCGGTTCCGGTAGCTCTTGTTGCAGTCAGCGTTGGAGATGATGGGGATCTCCACCCCGAGCAGTTTTTGCTTTCTTCTCCTTTCTCGGTTATTCCCCACCCGACGATGGTGGCCTTCGTGCCGACTGTATTGTCCGAGCCGTCCTCCGCACAGAGCTCGATGGTCTTCTGCCTGGACGGCTTGGCCAGTTTGAGCAGACCGATGTCGTATACGTGGCTTTTTCGCTTGTACTTTGGGTGTACGTAGCTCTTGACCACCTTGATGTGCTCACCCTTGGTGCCTGCACGGTCCGTCGAGCCGAGCACGGCGGTGATGCCGTACTCCTCGGCACGACCGGCGCAATGGCCGGCAGTGAGGACCCATTGCGGGGCGATCAACGCTCCACCGCAGTACGACGAATCGAAAAAGTCGATCCGCAGGTTC
>JAAVTG010000225.1:0-59339 GCA_011947345.1 Phytophthora quininea | reverse complement strand
TGGACGGTGAGCTGATGAAGTCTATGTGGGCTGTAACAACCGATAATGCCTCCAGCAATAGCACCATGGTGGATGCGATCAACAACTCAACAACAAGTTGCCAAACAAAATATGTGAGCACCTTCAAACCGCTATCCCTCTATCTGCCTCAACGCCAACAGAAATGCAAGATGACGTACTTGCGGACCCTCCAGTCGTATTTCAAGTCCACTGCCTAGCGCATGTTCTCCAGCTTGGGGTGAAAGAGGGCTTAAAGAGGTGTCCACTGGTCGACAGTAGTATCGGCGTAATTCGTGACATCATGAAGAAACTCGGAAGCCCCATCGATTTGCGAAGCCCTTCAGCGCCTGTGCGAGGCGCTGAACGTCGCTCTTCGGCAACCCGAGCTTGATTGTGTGACAAGATGGAATAGTACATGGGAAATGGTAATGACAGCAATCAAGCTTCGAAAGCCTGTTGAAGAGCTGCAGAGAAGAATTCGCGATCGCCACGCAGGATATACTGACTTCAAAATCGCTCCAGATAGCCGCATGGCCGCTGCAATACCACACGAAACCTGGGTCGCTCTCACGGAGTTCTGTCGCTTCTCAACACCTGTGAAAGCAGCAACAACTATGATGTCAGGCAAAAACTATCCAACGTTCGGCATGGCAGTCGTTGTGTTTTCGATGGTCTCCAATCATGCCGCGAAAGTCATGGCCAGTACTGCGTCACGATATACAGCAGCGTTTGCTTCCGCGTTCAAGTCCAAATTAGATGAGTATGAAAACCTAGTGAAAACTCGTCAGGCCAAGATTGCAGCTCTACTTGACCCTCGAGCAAAGTTAATGATGCAAAGCGGCAATAACAATATTAGCGACATCAAGCAAGCTGTTCGCGATGAGTATGAAGCCGAATATCGCACATTTTGAGGCACGTCAGCAAGAAGCGAGTACATCTCCAGAGACGCAACAGGAGGAGCAAGATATCGTGCTTGGTGAGGCGCTGGACCAGATGATCGATGATAATTTTGGGCTGGAAGATCTTACAACGTTTGCTGGAGAAACATTTGCTTCAGAACTGGACCGCTGGCTTGTTCACAGAGATCCGATGATGCACTCCAAAACGAAGAGCGATGAGGTCTGCCGGTGGATGCGTAGTCTCGAGGGGTTTCCACGAATCCAGATCATGGCCCGGGACTACCTCGCGGTGATGGCAACTTCTGTTCCAAGTGAGCAGGCGTTTTCCGCAGCTGGTTCTACCGTCAGTATTCGCCGTGCTCGACTTGGCGATGACGCAGTTCAAGCAGTGTCTAAAATGCAGTCATTTCTCAAGTTTAACTATGCGACCGCGAAGCTCACCGGAGACAGGTAACTCAATGGGTCTCGATGCTAGGCAATGCAAACGCGATCAACTGCTTCCACAAAGATCCACTAGCTCCCCAAAACTTTAGATGTTGCTCTCCACTATCCAAACGTCAGGTTACTAAAAGACCCAGGTACCTTTGCAGTAATAACCCGTCCGTTTTTTCATCTCGATAGCGTTGGCGCTGCGCGCGTATCGGAGACGTCGCACGAAGTACAAACAACACCGCCAGCCTTCTTTGCACTTCTCCCCCACAGCAAAGCTAGCTCCACGATCGAACAGGCCATCGCCGCTGAGTAGACCAACTCGTCACTCTTGTAGAATCACCACCTCCTTGGGCTCCAGCAGAATCAACACCATCTTTAGCTGAACGTTGTAGTATCTCGTGCGCTTCAGATATGCCGTCAATCTGTGCTTGAACAGCATAGCGCTCTTCATCCGTCTTCGAGAGCAGCAGGGCCACCAAAGCTGACTTGTCCGCCACCGCACCCGTGCAGATGCGCTGAATGTCCTGTGCAGCCGTGTCGATCTCTCCCGAGAATGTCATCGACTCGCTGATGCCGCCCTCACGCGCATACCGCACGTACAGGCCGCTCAACGCAGCAGCACCTACGGATACCAGCGCCGAGGACTCGGCCTCGCCGCTTCGAGCAGCCAATACCGCCGTCTCCGAGCTGCCAGTGCCGCTCTTCCCTGCACTTGCCTTCTTCTCCACAGACGCACTCGCCCAAATGGTCGCGGTGCTAACGCTCAAACCGAGCCGCTCAAAGGAGCAGCACCCCAGACCAACCCAGATGCAGATGCAGACAGCGATGCCGACGCAGACGTGCCGAACTCCCTCTCAGTCGCATCGAGGATCGACAGGAGCAGCTGGCAGTACTCGCCGCTCACCACACTCTGGATGCGCGCGCAGCTCCTGACGGTACACGCGCATGTACACGATGCGGATCTTCACCAGCAGACGGTAGTACTGCACCACTCAAGCGCTCAGCCCGTACGCGTTCTTGCCGGCACGCTTCAGCGTCGTCTCGAACAGCTCCGCGAGCAGGCTCATCGGCTCTAGGACTGAGCGGATCAGGAACAGCAGCGACAACCTGGCGTTGCCGTAGAACTCCTGCTTGATCGCTCCCGCGATGTCCGACTTGTACTTCGCCGCGTACGCACTGTTGATGTTGCGCACGTGCTCCGCAGGGCTCAGCACCAAGATGTTGATGAACGTCGTTCCGTCCGTGCCCATACGGCCTTCGCCGGCCTTGTACAACGCGTCCGCGTCTGAGGCAACCACCTCGCCACGCATGGCGGTCAGGATCACCTTCTTCAGGTCGCCCTTCAAAACACTCACAAGGTCTTCTCCGTACTTCCCCTGGAACGTCTTCTTCAGCAGAGCAATCTCCGCGTTCGAGCGAGCCATCACCACCGGGTAGATCCACTCCTCCGTCGTGCTAGCTGCCAGGTGTCGCTTCCAGGATAAGTTCTCAGAGTTTGTCTTTATATGTTGGTTGTAGAAAGTTAATTACCTTTTTTGTGATAGGGGAACTGCTCGGGTTTGCGGGGTTTGCCTCGACAAAACTCATATCGACAATCCGATTGAGTCGGCAAACCAATCGGAAGCGGTCGGAATTAGCTGGATTTATAATCCAATCGATCGGATTGGTCAGATGAGCCATTCGACCAATCCGATTGGTCGCTTTAACATCCCTAGTTGAGGTCCCTAAGGAGCTGCAAAAAGTTGGCTTCTGAAAAGTGGTAAGCACCACTTCGACAGCAGTTGCTGCCCGCGGCATCGTCAAAACATCCAACCGAATGAAAGAAACCACGATGACGTGAAGAATCGATCGATCAGAACTACCGGGGATGCAGGAAAGCGAGCTAGTTTTGAAGAGTTTTGATGGTCAGTGGTATTTTAAAGCAGCGGAAATTATTCAGGCGTGCAGTGGCATATAACCAATCTTAGCAAGCAACGACTACAGCAAGGCTTTGCTAACGTCGTTAGGCAGCGTCTGGCCAGCGACAACTGTTTGTTTTAGTGGAGGAAGTGGCAGGCTTGTTCAACCCGAACCGTAATCATTTGCCTGCGTCGTATCTGCGATACTACAAGGCTTTGGTAAATATGAAGTCAACAGTTTGCAGTGATAGATTTACTCCTCACTACACAAGACCGTCCCGAAGCTCACCTTCCTCGGTCCAGATATGCGGCTTCGTCATGCTCTTCTGGTAGCCATGACTTTACTGAGCTACATTTGCTCTTTTGTGGCGCAAGTCCAATCGGTGACGTCGGAACGAAATACATCGACTCCTTCACGCTTTCCCAACACCAGAAGAAAAAGGCGTTCGAGGATTGACAGCAACGGCTACAACTTTGAATCCATCGATCAAGAAAACAAAGAAGAATTGGAAGAAATAGTCATCGGTGCAACGACAACACTCAAAGGTGCCGTCTCGAAGGTTACAACGAGTTTAAAGACCACCAAGGCCAACGTGAATCAGTGGTTCAAGCAGGACAAATCCGTCGAGTACGTCTTGAAGAAGTTGGGGCTGCACAAACTGTCGGCCGAAGCGGCCAAAGCGAACGCCAAGTTTAAACATTTCAACACCTTCATGAACAAGAAAATTGCGCTTTGAATTGAGTCTGGCAAGTCCATCGACGAAGTGAAGACTATGTTGGGACTGGACAAGGTTTCACTTGAAGCCCTCAAGACACGCCTAACCTACAAGTACTACGACAAATTTATGAAGAACGAGATGTTGACTCGAGCCAACTCTGAAAGCTCCATCCACGACGTCAAAAGATGTTAAACCTCGAACTTCTACCATCAGCGTCGCTCAAGTCGAGCGAGAACTTCCAGTACTTCGATGACTTTATGAAAAAGAAAGTCATGTACTGGCTTGGCGATGGAAGCTCAATCGACGATGTCAAGAAGGCACTACAACTGGATAAATTATCCGGTGAAGCGCTAAAGGCCCATGAGTACTTCAAATACTACGACATGTACATGTCGAAACGAGTGAAAGGCTGGCTGCACTCGAGGAAAACTACGGATGAAGTGAAGCAAATATTAGGACTGGATAGAGTGTCGACTGCTGCACTTAGTCGGTACCCCGACGGCAAGTACTACGACGAGTTCCTGCAAGGTCGAGTGAACGCAATGTGGAAGAAGGCCACGACGGTCGTTCATGGAATCCAGACCCACGACGAGTACATGCAACAAGAAGTGAAGAAGTGGGCGAACGATGGCAAGTCGCTGAAGGAGGCGACGAAGTTGATGGGTCTCAGCAAACTCAAAGGAGAAGCCTTGACGTCTCACATCAACTATAAATTCATCGACGAGTTCATGGGCTGGCAAGCGCTGGCTTGGGTCGGCAAAGGCAAGTCTATCGACGAGGTAAAGAAGGCGCTAGGACTCAGCAAACTGTCGGACGATGCACTGATGAAGAGTCCCAACTACAAGTACTACGACCTGTTCATGACAAGACAAGCTCAGGACTGGGTCTATAGTGGGAAATCCGTGGACGACGTCAAGAAGACGCTGGGGCTGGACACACTCACCGGGAATGCGTTGAACAGCAACATCAACACCAAGTACTACGACCAGTTCCTGGACGCACGAGTCGAAGCCATGTGGATGCGTGGAGCTAGAAGCTCAGCATAATTTATCGCAATCAATAGAGCCATGAAGCTTGTCATATGAAGATCTGGTTTGGTGTGCAATCCTTCGACAACACCATATTGTTTACGGACAAGTCGAGGCAAGTGAAATGCAGCACCATGAAAAGTATACCGAAATTGTGAGCAACAAAGTACTGTAGTGTAGAATCGAAAGAACGTTGCAGCCATCTGCAGAATAGAATCAACGGGCAGCAACTTCCAAATTGTGGATGTCAAAACGTTGAGTGTCTACAGTCGGCACCGCACAGGGTCTGACCGTAAATCGTGGACGAGAAGCTGCTCTCGACCCATTCGTGGGGTCACCCCTGACAGGTGTTCAAAGTTCAGGCAGATCATGGGATCGACAACCGAACCCGCTTCACCACACAACTAACCTCCGACATACATGTGCAGCAAGGATGAGCTGGTGGTGCCATTTTCTTTGTTGTATACGATCACGGCTGCTGAATGGGGGCGAATTCTTGAGAGAGAGAGAGAGGAAGGCAGTCTATTTGACGTTTAGTTATTAGTCTCCTTGATGCAGCTTCAATCGACGTAGCATCGTTGGTTCCCTCGTCTTGGACCGCTTAAAAACGTACGACAGTTTCCGATCGGGAGCTTCGGGCATCCTATCTAGACAGTCCACTACCAGTCTGAGATATATTCCTTGCATCCTGCTTTGTGGTCTGTGTGCTTCTTTCCAAGCAACAGCATGTATTTGCCTTAAGCATTTTCCCCACATACTTTTCACTTGGTGTTGCGCCGTCCACATCTTGCCTTCATGTACTATGCTGTTGCGGGTCTGCCAAAGCAAGGTTATCGCAATACTCCACATAGCCCACCACATTCGTTGGGCCGGTGTTTCCGTTTCCTTGTTGAATTGACCGTACATTGCTTGCATTTGACGGATGAATTCCTCGCTGATTGGAGGAGCTTTTCGTTGGGCTATGTTCCTGCTGAACCAGTGGATCTCTTCCTCCGATACTGTGCATCCAAACCAGTGAGTTAAAAGGAATCGCCAGAATTGCCGAGCTCGTCGGCAGTCCCACAATGTGCGGTATATCGACATGTTGACTGTTACAGTCCATATCTACTGGGCATCCTGGTTGGTCTTCCTTTCCTGGGTAGTACAGATTGAGTTGTTGCATGGTTACTCGGTAATTGACCCATACCTGATAGTCGGTTAGCATTGACGCATGCGTCCGTAGCTGCTTCGGGGTTTGTCCGAGCACTTCTCTGATCCATTCATTTTTTCGGCTTTCAGTTCCAACTTGGTGATTATGTGGTGTAATTGTACCTCAGCGCTTTGTCGATATCGCTGCTTGACTTGTCGTTTCAGTTTCCACATGATGTTGCGGTTCCTAGTTTTTGCCGGTACAGTCCACGGGATTTCGTGTAGTTCAGGGTTTGCGTCAAAAACTATCCCTGCGTCGTGTTTTGCGAGTTTCTTGGGGTCCCGTTTTGCGTTTGAAGATGATTTCACCTTCCAGAACAGTCCATTATCTTAGCGCTCCAGTGTGATCTTACTATCCTGCCGTTGAGTCGTACCTTCCACCGTGTCCTTTGTTAAACGCTTCCACTGGTAATCATTACGGAGTCGTGGAGGTGAACGAAGTTGCAGTTTGATGGACTGCCCCATCATTTCGCCAATTTGAAGAGGTGGGGAGTTCATCAATATCGCCAGTAACCATCGCTGTAACTTCGCCAAGGAATGGCCCCTATCTTCCCCTTGGGCAGTAGGAATTCGAGCCGTGTAGGTGTCTTGAGAGGTCCTCGTGATACCTAAGTTTTGAATTGCTGTTACCTCAATTTTGTCGTACTTTTTCGTAATAGACATGCGTTGGCCGTGTCCGGGATCCATGGGTTTCCTTCCTATGAAAACGTCCCCCAGAAACGAACGATGTCTTCGGACGGCCTACTGGGTCCGTTTAGTTCCTCCAAATCCGCTGTTACCGTGATCAATTCTCGTGACATCGGTGTGTAAGTCAGGTTTTTAGTTGTTCTGGCGACTAGTTTTTCCAACTTTGGTAGGTTTTCTTTGATCTTTCTCACTCTCTTGAGTGTTTCTGCTTTGGTTGGCGCTAACGTTCGGTTTATTTCCACTAGAAGTTCGCGAGTATCTCGTGGACAGTTCGGCATATTGCTTTTCCTCGACAGGATCCTGGGGAGATCTGTCACAGTCCCATTAGAACTGTGGTGTTGAAACGGACAAAAGTAGCAACAGAAACCACAAAGCGGGGGTTAAAGCAAATACACTTCGTTATTTTCTCCAACAGTCACAAGATCTCGTTTACATCTTGTCGTCGAGCAGCTTCCTGTTGCTCTCCAACTCGCTTCCTCAACGCTAAAGTGACTGTAAAGGCCTTCGACACCGGATAAGTTCTATCTGGAGTGGAGTCGACCATATTTACAACATAGTAGAGCTTTACGTGTGAGACAACAAGATGAATGATCGTGAAGGAGTCGACATCGACGACTTCAATGGAGCTACAACGTCCAGACTCAATTCGAGCGAACTGGACGAAGTCCGATACCTACTCACAAAGTTGCCCCGGCTGGAAGAAACCCTCCATGCCTTACAAAGGGACCAAACAAATTTAACGGAGTCGGTGGCGGCGTTTGCCACGCGAGTTGAGCGGCGTCACCACGAGAGTACGGCACAAGCAGGACGAACTCATCAACTTCTACAAGAAGTAATTCAGCAAATGCAGCAATTTTCGGACAGAAGTTATGTCACGATGGAGAGTCATTCGAGACAGTCAAACGAAATGCGCGGAGAAATAGAGCAGATGAAATCTGATGCTCAAGCTCAGCGTGAAGAAGTAGCTGATCTGCGGGCAACCATTACGGACATGTCAACTATGGCTGGTCCAAATGCAGTGGATAATTCCGAGCTGTACCCTGAGTGGGATGTGCTGGGCAAAATGCCAGAAGGAACCACATCGTACTCAGCAACCGATCTTGAGGATCGGATAGCCAAGACTTTCAAGCAAAAGAGACGCCAATATTTGGCGGGGAAGACAATGAAGACATTGATGTGTATGTGCTCAATATGATCTCGTGGTATGGAGCGTTCCAGTTATTTTTCGACAACCGCAAGTTGATTTCCGCGTCGGCCAGCTAATGATGAGTCACACAAAAGGCAAGGCAAAAGCGTGGCTACTGCAGGAATACAAGGGCGAATGGCGCTGGAGCTCAATTGCCAAGAAAATGAGACAACGATTTCTCACCAAGTCTCGCGAGGAAGATCGGGTGGCACGATTGTTTGACTGCACCCAAAGATATCGCTCGCTGGACGAGTACATTGAAGAGTTTTGCGGCTGGCCCGAACGGAGGAAGTCTCCGTCAAGTTTAAGCTGATTCTCTTTAAGAAAGGCTTGCAATCGCAGGAGTTACGAAATTTTCTCCAGACGAAACAATATACATCGCTGGAAGACCTCGTCGATGCAGCTCGAACAATGAACCCACATGCAGCGCCTGAAGAGTCAAATAAGCGTGCAGCGAAATCCGCAAGCGCTGGCTCGGCCGATGGAGGAAAATCCCGCAAGGGTAGTCAGAACAAGGGCAAAAACAAAACCGACACGCAGAAGTGCACGCCAATGCACTGCACGGAACAAGGTCACACACCCGATAAGTGTTGGATGTTAAATCCAGAACTGCAACCGAAGTGGTTAAAGAGCAAGAAAAACAATGCAGCTACAACAACATCAGTGACATCCAACAGCGTTGGAATGGATCAACTGCTCAAAATGATGTCTTCTCTCAAATCTGACATGGATAAGTTGAAAAGCGATTTAAACTAAGCGGTTCTGGGGATGGCATCCCAGGACCTGACATTGACACCTCCAATACAGAGTCGCAAGTGTTTGACCCAGGTAAGGAAGAGAACCGAACCTGCTTCCGAAAGAACGCGGCTGGCACACAGCTGGGGAAACGGTATTTGATAAAAATGTCGGCTGCACACGCGGTGACACTCACACGCAGGGTCGAACATTCTTCGATGAGGGAGCAGACTTTTGCGGTGTGTCGGAGGAATTTATCCGACGAAACAAATGGGAGCATCATGTCATCGATTTGGGGTTCTTTGCAGTAACCTACGCTAACGGCAAGACGGAACAAGTAGCAAATAGAACCATCACGCTGAAAATTTACGTGCATGACATGGAGTCTTTCACGTTCGATTTCAACATTTGTTTTATCCCAAACGGTTGTGATTTAATGCTAGGAGTTCCATGGAAGCGGACAGCGCTACCAATCATTGACTGGGAAACCGATCAAGTTTACAGCAAACAGCAGTACATTGAAGAGGTTGAGCGAGCAAAGAAACTTCAGGAGAAACAGAAACAAACCCCGATATTCACGCGGAACGGCAACAAACAAAAGAGTCCCCGCTTGCTATCCCAAAACTACCGACAGAACGTAGTGCATACTACAGCGCAAAGTGGGGATTCACGAAGCACATCTCGCTCAAGACGGCAAAAAGATATTCCGGAAAAAGATGTGGAATTCGCAGCTGTCATACCCCAGGCAGCCATCAACGCAATGTATGTTGAGGTCCTAAAAGAAGATGGGTACTCCGCTGCAGTAGCAGCGGCAGCAATTGCAACAACGAAACCCACAGATAAACAACAACGACAACTAACTACAGACTTGAAAAGTTTTGCCGATAATCCTGGGTACCCTTTGCTGAAGGAATTCTCAGATATTTTTCGGACAGAATTACCAATCGGGTCACCAGCTTATGGTGAGCATGAAATGGAGATCAAAGAGGGCACTGGGGCAGTTTATCGATAGCAATGGAGGCTGAAGTCGGACCAAGAACGAGCACTTCGAGAGTGGGTGAAAGCTATGTTACGAGCTGGGTTAATTCGACCGAGTAAATCACCACATGCCGCGCCAACGTTTTGCATTAAAAACCTATGGGGTGGAGAGTAGTTCACGATTACAGAGCAATGAATGAGCGAACCGTCCGCCAATCCTCACCAATGCCAAGGAAAGACTCGATTATTGATCGCATGAGTCTGGCATTCTGGTTTAGTTGTTTCGACTTACTTTCCGGATATTATGAACTACGCATGCGGGAAAAAGACATCCCTTTTACGGCGTTCCAGACTCCCGATGGCTTATATGAATACATTGCCATACCAATGTGTCTCAGCAATGCGCCAGCAACTTTCAACCGTATCGTACAAGGAATCTTCGCGGATCTGCGCGACTTCACCGCAACGTATTTTGACGACATTTACATCTTCACAAAAACACACGACATGGAGGCACACCTTGCAGCAGTTCGAAAGGTATTCGAACGATGCCGGGAGAAAAAACTGTATCTAAAGCTAGCCAAGTCTACAGTGTGAGCGCCCGAAATTCCGTGCCTCGGAGATTTCGTGGGGAGAGATGGAGTTAGAATTGATCCTGACAAAGTTCGAGTCATCCAAGAATGGCCTCGACCAACCTCCGTGCGAGCATTGCAGTCATTCCTCGGAACTACAGTGTATATGCAGCGATTCTGCAAAAATTACTCTGAGATTAGTGCGCCGTTGTTCGAACTGGTGAAAACAAAGAGGAGGTCAACATTGGAATGGAGTAAAGAACAGATTCTGGCGTTTGAAAACCTGAAAATTGCGATGAGTAAAACACCAGTCCTAGCTCTCCCAAATTTCACGAAGCCATTTCACATGAGAACGGATGCGTCGCGATACGCGGTTGGTGGGGTGTTATTCCAGCTGAACGACAAAGATCTGGAACAACCTATAGCGTTCTGTGGGCGAAAGATGAAAGCTGCTGAATTAAACTACCCGACCCATGAGCAGGAGATGCTCGCTATTGTGCATTGCCTGCAAATATGGAGAATTTATCTACTTGATGGTGGAGGTCTCGTCGAAACAGATCACCACTCATTGGAACGGGTGCTGAAGCAAAACTATAAATCGGCGACTGTGCCGATGGTACAATTTACTTGCAGAGTTTAACTTGCGATTTAAGTACATACCGGGACCAACAAATAGCGTAGCAGACGCAATGAGCAGAAGACCAGACTTCGAGATTGACTTCTTACAACAGAAACAGCGTCAAATGAATGCAGCCAGACGACTGCAAGAGAAGTCGCTACTCGAGATGATTCGACTGGCACAGCAAACGGCGGGGTTTAGCAAGTCAGTCTTGCCAAAACCGACGAAAGGCAACGCGAAATTCACATTTGTGGAGGAAGAAAATCTTATTCGTTGGACCTGTGGGGAGGAATCGCGTATTTTTATTCCACAAGAGGCGATTGAGTTACAACATACTATCTTATGGGAACTCCATGACATTGCCATTGCTGGACACCCGGGGTCGAGAAGACAATTGATGCTGTCCAACAACGATTCTACTGGAAACGAATGCATCAGAAAATCCAGCATTATATTGCAACGTGCGAATCGTGCCAACAAAATAAGCATAGGACCGGAAAATCACCAGGTCTATTACATCCACTCGAAATCCCTTCGGGCCGATGGTCATCAATCGGCATGGATTTTATTACTGGCCTGCCGGAAACAAAAGTGGATATAACACGATTTTGGTCATTTCTGACAGGCTGACTAAACGTGCACATTTTATCGAGACAGTAGCTACAATATCAGCGGAAGAACTTGCGAAATTGTTCGTGAAAGAGTATGTTCGCCATCACGGCTTACCATCGGATATCGTCTCCGATAGAGACTCGAAGTTCACGTCGAAGTTCTGGACATCGTGTGCAAAACTTTTAGGTACTAAACTCAAGTTAGCTACTGCTCATCACCAACGAACCGACGGGCAAGTCGAAAGAATCAATGGAATTCTTGCAGGCTACCTCCGGCACTACGTTAGCGGGTTTCAAGATGATTGGGACCAATACTTAGCGCTAGCGGAATTTGCTTACAACAGTCGATACCAGTCAAGTATCGAAATGAGTCCATTTGTGGCAGACTTTAGGATATTCGCCCAAACTTCCAACGGATTTAGCACTTCTGAACACGAACTGTGAGATAGCGAGCAAGTTTGTGGCGCACATAGAAAAATGTTGCGTTCTATACAAGCTCAACTTCGGACAAGTGCTGAAAAATGAAGCTTTACTACGACAGAGGGAGACGCGATCAGAAATTCAAGATTGGCGATATGGTTCTTATCTGTACTAAGGATTTCAACCCGAAGACAATTGGCGCCGTGCAACGAAAGTTGGCGTCGAAATGGATTGGGCCGTATGAAGTGCTGAAAATTCTACATGATGGAGCAAGTTATGAGCTTAATCTACCGCACGAATTGCAGATTCATCCGGTTTTCCACACCATGGCGCTGAAGAAGTTCGTCAAGGACACAACGGGCTGTGTGCGAGACTCAACAATACCGACAATACGACTTAAAGATGGATCCGAAGGCCATCTCATTGAGGCAATACTAGATCACCGAATCAAAAGAGATGGCTCAGAGCAATACAAGTGCGAGTGGGTGGGGAAATCAGACGATATCACCTGGGAACCAACAGCAAACTTACTCTCAGTGCCCGGCTTGATCCGTGAATATCATCGACGAGCGAATAACCTACCGACAGAAGGTCAACCAGACTACAAGAACAAAATCAGCAGCATTATCTGCACGGATATAAAATTCGCAGTTGGACGTTCAGCCAGGAGGACCTCTTTCTGAAGGAGGTCGTGTCACAGTCCCATTAGAACTGTGGTGTTGAAACGGACAAAAGTAGCAACAGAAACCACAAAGCGGGGGTTAAAGCAAATACACTTCGTTATTTTCTCCAACAGTCACAAGATCTCGTTTACATCTTGTCGTCGAGCAGCTTCCTGTTGCTCTCCAACTCGCTTCCTCAACGCTAAAGTGACTGTAAAGGCCTTCGACACCGGATAAGTTCTATCTGGAGTGGAGTCGACCATATTTACAACAAGATCTGTGGTTCTGCTATTTGTGCAAGTCCAGTCCAGAGTTTCCATGCACCTTGTAAATATCTGCCTTCCCCAGGAGCCACTGCATATTTACTTTTACCCGTTGTACTTGAATTGCTACCGGAATCGATGCCAGTCCTAAGCCCCCCGCCTCGCGCGGTGTAAAACCAGCGCTGGGTTTATCTTGTGTCTGCTCGCTTCTTCTCGGATCTGACTCCTCCATAGGAAGTGCTTTTGCATATTCACGAGCTGTTTCATCGTCTGGGGCGGTGGAGGAAATATTTCCGCTGTAAACAGCAGTGACGGCAAAACGATAGTGTTAAGCAGGTCTACTTTCTCTGCGAGACTGGTGGCAACTTTTTCTGCTGTCACCATTCTTCTGGTGATGTTTCTTTTCCTGACCGCCCAATTGATCTGCTGGAGATTACCAAAACCGATTTCATAGCCGAGATATCTAGTGGTTGATCCCCGTTGGAAAACTGGGATCCCCTTCCAGTCTTGTCGCTGGATCGCTTTGTTCAGGAAAATGAACTTGCTTTTGGCCGGTTGTACATGAAGCCCTGATATTATGCCCAATTCATTGACTATAGCCATTGCTCTCGGTAGTTGTCCGCTCTTCTCTAAGAACAACGTGGAGTCATCAACAAATGCTGAAAACTTATGTTCTTCGGTGGTGTCCTCCATCTGCACTGTTAGTCCTTTAAGCTCTTGGTCTTGGGTTATTGCTAGTGCTAGCAATTTCACCGCTAGGAGAAAAGTAAGGGCGCTAGCGGACAGCCTTCCCGTATACCTGACGTGACTGACATTGGTTCTGAAAGCTCGCCGTTTACCAGAAATTGTGCTGTAGTGTTTTCATGCAACCTCTCGATGAGATTATGAATTCTGGGGCAAAATCAAAAGCCTTCAGAACTTCAAGCATGTAAACTCTGTCTAGCGTGTCATACGCTTTGGCAACGTCCAGCAGTAATATTCCTGCGCTGTCGTCTTCTCCGAGTGTGGAATCATCAAACGCCTTTTCCATCTGCGCCATCATCATCACTATGGACTTGTTCAGTTGTCTCCCGTGAACAAATCCTTGCTGGGTGCAACCGATGAGTCGTCCTAGAAAACGCTGCAACCTTGTTGCGAGCACTTTAGTGAACAATTTGTAGCTCGTTTGTAGCAATGAGATTGGGCGGTAGTCAAGAGCATCTGATGAATCTCCTTTCTTTCGTAACGGAACTATGATCGCCTTCAGAAATGATTCTGGCGGCTCTCGTTCTTGGAGCAGCTCATTGCATACCTCTAGCAGTTTCAGTATCACGATCTCCGGGAAGTCTTTGTTCAAGCCGTCTTCTCCGCCCGACTTGTGCCGTTCTAACCCTTTGAGCGCTGCCTGTAGTTCACTTTCTTTGATTGGGTCCATTAGCTGTTTGTTGTCTCCAATGCGCACTTTTCTGTGTTCAGGAATTTCGACAAACGCTTTTACTGCTCTAGCCATTTCCTCTGCATTGAGCAAGCTGTGTCTGGTCCCCATTATGTGTCTCCAAACCGTCGCAAACTTGTCTGGAATGAACGTGGAGTCACCTTCTTGGGCATCCTCTGGCAGATCGATGTTTGTTACCGTTTGGTCACGTTCCCATACGGCAGTTCGTTTGTACAACCATCGAACCTGTTCGGGGTGCGTTCCAATCTGCTATCTATCTGCGCTAAATTGCGCTGGCGTAGGTCATCGACCAAATTCTGCATCAACTGATCACGGGTTCGGGTTCGTTCTCGCACTAGACGCTTTATCTTTTCGCCTTCCGCTGTCTTCGTTTCTTATCTCGTCGGCTAACTTGTTGTATAGCTTGACTGTACCGAGCAACCCATTCTTCCCAACTATCGTTACAGCAGTTGAGCTTATCAATTTCATCGGCGATTTCACCTTTCAATTTGTCTGGCCGAGCCCCTTTCAGAGTATAATGGGTTCGCCGATACGTCTTTCGTCTCGGTTTTGCTGACGCCGAGCTCAGGGTTAATGTTACTTCGTCGTGATCGGACGGCATCGGGGGAAGCTGTGCCTCTACCCATTGCACCGATTCTGACAAGTCTTCTGATACAAAGAAACGGTCAATTCTGCTTGCCGAGTTTCCTTTCCAATATGTGAAGTGCTCGTGATTAGCCATTGACAGGTCTTCCAGTGCGGAACTCAGGAGAAGGCGTCCGTCCACAATTCGCGCTGTCTGTACTAACTGCGTCAACTCCACACTTTCGGTCTTGTCCACCTTGTGACACCTAGGTCGGTCTAGTTGCGGCGATTCCACGCAATTGAAATCCCCGGCCAGGATGGGGTGTTTTGTCTCGGACAATAGCCATTGATCGAGCGTACGGAAGAACTTTTACGTTCTCGTTTACCCGCTGGCGGGTATACGTTTAAGATATGTCTGTCTTTAATCTGTATCCCCGTCGATCTGGTCGTCCACAGCTGGTCATTCCATGGCTTGACGTCTTCACTGAATTCCGGGAAGACGAGTATACCGACGCCTCCCTCTCTGGGGTCCTACACTCCAATAAGCTAGTAGTTTGTCGTGTTTCTGCCGTCCCCACATCCAGTGCCAGTGTTGCGTTAAATCATTTGCTTCTTCTGCTGTTAGTACGTGGGTTTCCTGCAGCAGAATAATTGCGGGTCGACGGTCCGCTGGAATGCCTCGCCACGCTTCCATCCATTTCCATCGGTCCTCTGCTTTAAATCCTCTCAGGTTTTGTGTTGTAATACGCATGTCTCCTCTCTTGGTGTTCGGTCGCAGATCATCCTCTCCTTCGGGGTGATATTCAGTCGCTGCTAACTGTACACTCTTTCCATACTCATCTCGGCGTTGGGTCTCTGCTGTCTGGTTTGGACGACGGAGCGTAGACATTGAGATGCCCTTAGTACTGGGTGTGGGTGGCCTCTTCGCCATCCTCTACTGCTGTTCGCATAAAAGATCCGAGGGTGGCCCAGTCCGCAGATTTCTTGTCTTCCGCGAAAAATTGTGCAGATACTCCTCATTCTTTCGCATTGCTTTTCTATGACGTCGGAAGAATGCGACCACTGTATCTTCTTCTTGGATGTCTTCGTCGGCTAGTAATGCAATCTTCTCTGCATAAATTTGGGCGCATAGCAAGTTGTGACCAAGGTGTACGGCATTTCTCGGTGCACATAGTCTCAATAGAACGTCTCCGCCGTAATTATCTTGTTCGAACACCTTCCAGTCGTCTGTACTGTCCATTACTAGTCGCCTTTGTTTGATGTCTCCCATTCGATGGACTCGGGCTTGCCAGGCTCCTAGTTGCTCTGCGCACTTTTGGTTTTGCGTTCTTTTTCGCCATCCCATCACTGCACTATGCCAGCATTCGTCTCTCCATTCGGCTGTCCAGGCTTCTATCACTGTATGATCAATTATTTCTAGTATCTTGTGAGGGTGATTACACCTTCGCATCATTTCCAATAGGAGAAGAGACTCGTTTCGGGCCGCTGCAATCCACTTAGAAACTGTGGCGAACTGATCAGGGAACGGGATGCGGGACCTCGATTTCCACAGCTCCGCTAAACCGTCCGAAGCATTCTGCCATGTCTCCTCTATTTTTCTACTGATCTGTTGCCGTCTATCTGGCGAACTGTCTGGGCTGTCAGCAGCGTTAAATTCCGCAAGGAGCTGTCTGGTTGTTTGATCTAATTTTGCTCGTTTCTTGAAGGGCACCGCTTGGTTGTGGATATTTACCAATGACCTTTCCACTTCCGAGCGTTCTATAGGGGTAGCTTCGTGCCCTCGTTTTGCAGCTCGGGGCCCTCTGCCTGCGGCTGTACTTGATTTCTTGACGATGTTTTATGTTCTGTCTCGAGCCTATTCGAGCTCCAGTCGGACGGATTGTAGTCCGAGTCTGTTCCAGGATTGTTGTCTTTTCGTTCTTGAGACGCTTTCTCCTCTTGGGCTCTTTCTTCACGAACATGCTGTTGCCACTGTTTGACCACTGGCTCAGGAATTTGAAACCTCATCATAAATCGTTTGCATTCGTCTGCTCGAGTGAGATCGGCTTCGAGCAAACGTCGCTGTTGTGGCCGGGATAATTGGGAGACTGTGTTCACTAGAAAGTGAAGTAATTCTCTTTTCCGTTCGCCTCCATTTTGCAAAATATTGGCTACCTCTTGCTTTAACGCGTGAGAGATTGTTGGTCCTTGAAGTCGTCTTTCCAACTCTTCGATGTCCCCTGTCCACTGATCGGGGTCCCAAGGTGGTTGAGACGCGAAATCTTCTTCCTGACCTCCTGCCTGTTTCTCTTCGTGGCATGTGTACGCCGTTTTTCGGTTGACCGGTTGGGCACTTGGGCTGGGCATGTGGGTGTCCGGGTAATAAACATCACCAGAAATCGCTGGCCTTGGAATTCGGGGCTATGCATGGGTTCATCGGCGTCTTCCTTCGGTGTCGTTCCTAGTGTCGATCTCCATGCGTGCGAATATGCATGGTAATGGTCATCTTCAAAGTGAAGGATGATCGGGAAAAGCTCCTCGTTCCCTAAACCGCGCGACTTGAGCTTCAACACCGCATTGATGCATGCCTCCGCAGTTCTGACGTACTCCGCACATACCCAGAAAGCCCTTCCGGTCTCATTATGGAAGTTCGGCTCAAACTGCAATGCACTCCAATGACCGTATTTTTGCCTTGAAATCACGAAGATGTTTCGCTGTAATGTTACTGCGTATGCCGTCAGTGTATCATTGCAGCCCCACAGCGTTTTCGGCAACCTGTCGTCTAGTCCAGAAGGACTAGCTCCATAGTCTTGTAAGTATCTCAGGTATTCTGCTCTTCCAACTGATCGAGACATGTTCTCTCGGCCTCTGCCCACACTTAAAAGGATATTTTTCCGTGTGGTATGGCCATGCTTAAGCCCGGCATCCATTTGCGCCCTCATGCTACACATCTGTTTCAGGGATGTTGTCAATTCCTCCAGTCGGCGAGGGTTTTCCTCTAGACTGCTGCTCGCGAGGGCTTGTACAACTGCGTACGCCTGGCGGTTTCCTGTCCCTGGTGTCGCCAATTTCCTCAATCCCATCGCCAATAAAGCTTCGGGCAACGATAACGCTTTGCTTGCCACTTGCTCTAACGTCTTTGTTGCGTACAATTTTGTGTTTCCTTCGGATTTTGCAATTGATGCTAACGTTTTGTCCTTTGCGTTGGTTGCTTCTGTCTCCCGTACGAGCAAGATTGCTGCTTCTGATTGAGGCTTATGGTGCAACTGAAGTTGGACCGCACTTGAGCTCTCCGACTCTTCAATCTGTATGGGGTTTTTCTTGGTCCCGGCCTTAGCCGTCTGCCTAGGAATGTCATGAACTGAAGCCGGCCCTTTAGAGCCGTCTGACGCTTTGGTTTCTACCATCTTCCGAGCTGCGACAGCGCTGGAGATTGTCGCTCTATTGAGTTTTGACGTCTTGGGGTGCCGTTTCTTGTTGCCACTGGTTTGCCACTCTGCCTCAGCTTGCTGATTGTCATGAACATGGGTTGATTGGACCTCCTGAATGTTTGCACCTGGCTGTTCATGGGGTTTGAGCTGGGCTGGTACCTCTTGAAGCTGCTTTCTGCTTTTTCTGTCTCTCGACGCAGTTCCTCCAGACTTGTGAATATCCGTGGCGACATCCGCAGCCGCGCAGTCTCAACTTCTGTGACAACTTTGCAACCGGTCCCTCTGAGTTCGTCGTGCGACATCCTGCAATTTCTCTGCAAATGTCCACTCTCACCACAACGCAGGCATTGCTGTCGCCCTCTCATTTGAGGGTGCCGCACGACGATACACATGTCAAACCACATGATTCGCAGTATGTTTACTAGTGGTCGAGGACATCCATCCAACGTGAATCGTAGTTCCCATACCGTCGAAGTCACTGAGTCTCGCCCTCCGCTGTCTAGACCATCCAGGTCAAACGTCACTTGCAGCCAATTTTTGAGCAGCGCATGGAGTTTACCTATGTTCGTCGAACGAGCTATGTTTTGGAGCAGGACGCAGTACGTAGCTGCATCAGCTTTCAGTTCTCCGTCTACCTCCTTTTGGCGGTCCCATACATTTTCGCACTGTCCGTCCTGCGGCTCTTCGTGCGCGTTGCTCAATCGATGAGTCTTACTTTGGAACGGAACCATCAACGACTCGTATCGTCGGGCCACTTCCCTAGTAAAATAGTGGAAATGCACTTCATGGCGTGATGCATCATAACTGATTGCCTTTACTATCGCAAGCATTTGCCAGGTCATTGTATGGTCCCCACCCAGTCAAAGTATGGAAGTCGCGATGGTTTCCCTGAGATTTTGGTGCTCTGAAACGCCGCCTTGATTGGGAGTTCTCCACTAAGTTCCATGATTAGGCAGCCTTCCACTTGCACTCGGATAGTTTCGATGACTTGGAGTTTGCTTTCTGTTGTCATGATCCTTGAGAGAAATTGAGGGGGCATCCGGCAAACAATGTTGCCTTCCAGAATACCTTGCACTATTTCCCACTCATCATCCGTTCCCTCCCTAAACACTACATTTCTGTGTTTGCCGTATGCTCGCTCGCAGATTCCTCGGAACCGGGCGATAACTGCTTCATTGTATTTCAGCGGGTTGAACATGAACGCTTCGGTCGTTGCTGGCGTTGCTACTGTGACATTTTGTTGACCTGTTATCTTTTGTGCCCACTCTGTGAGTAGGGGCTCTGACGACCGTGCTGCCGCCATTGACATATCTCCCAGACGCTTGTTCAAACCGAACACCAGTGTCTGTCGAGTTCGGTATGTTTTTGTTAGGATTTCGTCGACTTCCTCTCTCCACACAGTCCAATCCGATTCTCTAATGAGTACCACTTGCTCAAACAGATCCAGCAACTTTTCCTGTTCTACCCGATTGAGTTTTGGCAGTCGTTGCAAAGCCACCGATATTCCATTCATTCCCGTAGTCTTTTTCCGGTGGACCCTCTCAAACAGCTCTTGCATTGTGTCCAGCCACGTTTGAAACCGTGGAGTCCGAGTACTTGTTCCCTTTAGCACCGCTAACAGAGTTGCAGCTAAATCGTCCGCCGTTACTTCGCCAAGGCCGTCTGGTGAGTTAGCCTTTTCCTTCATGTCGAGCGGTGGTCGTGATGAACTCCCTCTGTTGCTGGGTTCCATGTCAGCGCGTTGTTCGTCGTCTGTCTCTACGAGGCTTGTTTTCGGTTGTGACTTGGTTCCAGTGGAAGCGGCTCCTGTCTCTCTCACCTTGACCTCTCTTGTCGTTGGCAGCTTTTCCTTTTGGACCAGGTCGGCGCTTGCCAGGTCCAGCTCCGAGGGTGTTCCTCGGGGTTTGCCTTCACCCCCAGGCTCCTCGGTGGGGGCAGGAAGCATGTTGCGCGGCCTGAGTTGATTTGGTTTCAGTATACCAAATCAGGTTCCGGTCGTTCGGCACGTAAACTTTCGATCAGGTCTCAGCCAGTGCCGCGGCTAAGAGGTCTTGATCTGCAAGCAAATTCGAAAGTGGGGGCGAATTCTTGATTAGTTAGAGAAGCTTGGCCTCTCAAGCCTAACTAATCAATCCTCTTTCCTTCCTAGTATTTCGAATAAGCTTGGCCCATGGGGAACAGTCTGTAAACCTTTGGGGAAAACGGGAAGGTTTCGTGGGAATCTCACCCAACCCAACTTGGAAAAAATACTAATCGCCAATCTGGCACAAACCCACTTATAAGAAGAAAAAATGTTGGGCACGGCCCTTTTCCTTCCTTCTGCGCGCAGGGACTCCGAGTCCTGAGCACTGTGCTCGTCTTCTTGCTGTGTCCGGCGAAACCACAAATGCCGTGGTTCTCCTCAAGTCGGAAACAGCCAGTTCCTCTCCCACGGTCCTTCGGACCGCGTCGTTGAACCGTTCACGTTCGCACACCACTCGTCTCTGCACAAGTGTACGAGAATTCCGTCGCCTTCAGCTCGAGATGAAGCTCCTTCGGGTGGTGGTGGTCACTCTTGCCGTTTGCTGTGGACGTCTATCAGAAGGCTTCAGGACCGAACCAAAGGAGGTTTCGACGGTGCTTCCGTTGGTTTCCAGTGAATCGGTTGTCAGCGCGCGAAGAGTTCTAAGAACCGACAAGTACGAGGGTGACGATACCAATGACTCGGTCAATGGCACCAATAACGACGGTGAAGAGAGAGGAGGTGGTCTACCGATGTCTGAGTTGGAGAAGACGGTCGCGAACGTCAAGACGACGGTCAGCGAGAAACTCTCGGGGATCCTCCCAATACGTACTCAGATGAAGCTCTGGCGTAAGGACGGCAAGTCGATCGAGTACGTGCAGAAGGCGTTGGGGTTGGATCAGTTGACGGGCAGTGCGTTCACGACCTCAAAGTACTACAAGTACTACGACCAGTACGTACGGTGGCAGCTCGAGACGTGGGTCAAGAAGGATTTATCGTTGGACGACGTGGCGGTGCAGTTGGAGCTGAGCACGCTGACGAGCAACCCCAACTACAAGTACTTTGACGAGTTCGTGACGACCCAGAACGTGGATCCGACCGACGTCATGGCGACGTTGAAGCTGAACAAACTGACGGGAGATGCGTTCCTGGCGGCTCCCAACTACGAACTCTACGAGAAGTATATGGCGGCGCAAGTGAATGCCTGGACGAAGCAGGACTTGTCGACGAACGTGGTTTTGAAAAATCTGGGGCTGGACAAGCTGTCCGGGGCGGCGCTGACGTCCAATCTGAATTATTATTACTACTACTACGATTTCATGAAGGCCAAACTGTCGGCGTGGGTGAAGCAGGGGCTGTCTGCTGACGACGTGATGGCGAAGTTGGGGCTACATAAACTCTACGGAACAGCGCTCAAGTCCAGCCCGAACTACAAGTTCTACCAAAATTACGTGAAGCTAGAGGAGAGCACGCGGCTCACGGACTGGCTGAGCGACGACTTCCCGACGTACGCTGCGTGGGTGCGGTTGGGTCTGAACAAGGTCTCGCCGGGCCAGCTGAAGAGCACGGATGGGTTCAGAGTCTACGAGAAGTACGTGAAGATGCAGCTCGACAAGATGATCAACTCGGCCAAGAACGGCAAACCTGTGGTGAACGTGATTGTTAGGAACGGCTCCGAGGCCGAGAAGGCAGCCAAGGCGGAGATTTGGGCGGCATCAGGGAGAACAAGAGAGTACGCCAAGTATGTGTTAGCAGCTCGGTAATCCATGTATGATTTCATGGAGAAGCTTTTATTCATGCGATCGCCGATACCAACGTGTGCACATTCACTGTAGTTCTACTACTAGCTCTATTACATCGAGTTGAATGGAGACTTCAGAGCAGTGATGGTAGCTAGTTCTGTTCTGACCTATTCACCATCACTTCACGGCCATGTCGTCCAGAGATAATCTTTCTGGATCCACGTCTGGAGGTGAGACCGCACGTACTGGATGTGGTACTTCTAGTACCTCGAGCTCGTGAACGCGCTGCCTGTCGATCCAAACCCAACTTAAGCTTTTATCAGTAAGAAATTGAGGGACAGTATACAGGTGCTTACTACAGGCATTCATGTTCAAATCCATTGGCCTTTAGACTGCGTTAACGTACACAGCAGAGTAAACCCGATGTCATCCCATAATCGCATCGCCTATCCATTTGAGGAATTGGGCCCATGAAAAACTTACTGTTTCACGGTCGAAAGTCCTCATCACAAATATGCGATTCCTCTGTTCGTACAGATCCAGAACTTCGCTGTTACTCGTAATCGAGACTCGCCACAGATTACGAACAAGTTTGCGTTGCTATGAAGGAAGGAAATTGAATTGATTAACTGTTTAGCGGATTTCTCGTCTTAAGGTGATAAGGTATCTATCCGTGAGAGTTACGTTCGTGTCGTCCACAAGTGGTGCATGGGCTCCGGGATATTATTTTCTGGCGGATCAAAGCCAAGTTTTTGCAGCACCCGGGCCACAGTAGCGCGGTTGCAATGAAGCTCATGTGCGTGTTGGTAGAGGAATTGGTAGTGCATCTTGAACGAGTTCAGCAGATTGAGAATATTTGGCACTTCAGCTGTCGTTTCCTGGAAATGAATGTCGTTCCTGAGCCGCCCTGTTGCATGAAACACAATCGCTGTGTAGATCCTCCATAGAAGTATCAGTTCTTTGTGCTCACTTCTCCAGTTCCTACAGAGGTCCTGCAATCTTGGGAAGAGCAGCAACCTCCAGCTTAGGTCGACGCAAAAGAACGTCGACCACCGGCTCCATCGTTCGCTCCACATTAGTTCTAATGACGGGCACGTGAAAAACAGTGTTCTACCGTTTCGATCTCCTGGCATTCCGGACGAACGCAGTTTTGGATGGTAGGATTTAGTTCTCTGAGGAAGTATAGTCGTGAACCGACTGTGAGGTCTCCGAAGCACATTCGTACTATCACATCATGAATTACCGGCAGTAGATATCCACGTAGAGAAATCACACTGGACAAGATCTCATGAATCCTTTGTCGAGGGCACCCCAGGTCTTCCATCGGATGATGCATCAACTCCGGAACTTGCTGGAGAATCACTTTCCAATCTTGCGATCGCAAATTTGGGAAGATTCGCGTAGATGGTTCTGTTGGGGGAATGATACCAAGTACACTGGAGCAGCCCTCCCGCACCTGGTATAATACTAGTGACATCCAGATTTTACTAAGAATTCAACGACTTGAAGCGAGAAATCGACTGCGTGGGCATAAGGAATGCACTTCGCCGGCATGCTCCGAGGAGTTTTAAGTTTTTCATGAGGTTCTCTATTCTCCGTAAATTCGTTTGAAGATGTTTACTGCCAAGTCACCATTTTCGTATATTCTGAGTTGAAATGATTTGATTAACTAGTTAGCGGGTTCTCTCGTGTGGAAGGTGTACCGACGACGACACAAAAAGCCGGATGCACTGAACGACATCCCAATAGTAAAATAGGAAACGACGCTGAGTAAAAACAATCCAAAATATATGTACTGTTTATACGATCGCTTCCTCGATCTCAGGAATAGCCTTCGTGAAGCTACTTTTTATCACTTCTAAGGGAGAGAATCCCAAGCAGCAATTGTGGCTTTCACAGCCCGCAGCCGTTTCTCCTTCGCTGTCAGTCCAGACTGGCAAATAAAATTGCCGCGAATTCGAGCCTTTAAAGGTCCCATTACCCCCACGTCCAACGGCTGACACACCGACGTGCTCTTCGGGGGTAATGGAACCATCGTCGCACTCGCCTCTTCCGCCACGATTCGCACGCCTTCGTCCGACACGTGGCTGTTGAAATTATCGACCAGCAGCAACGCAGGGTTGTCGATCTCAAATTTCAAGAGATTCTTGACGTAGAAACTCCAGCCAATCGAGTCCATCCAGCCATGCTCCTGGACCGTATAAAAGTGCCCAGGCGGGAGATCTTTAAGCTCATTCGAGTCAATTGTCCCGCCCAACTTTCCTCGTAATATGAAAAGTATTGGCAACTTTTTCCTAGTAAAAAAGATTTCAGTAACAATATTAAAGAAAATAATATCAAATAATAACGTACCGTCGCCTCGGATAGTCAGTACTGCGGTCATTCGGCCAGAGTGCTTTGAGTAGTCTATGACCTTCGCGGAGCCGTTGCGTCCTTTAACGGCCCAGATACGTGCAGGCGGCATGTCAAAATTGATTGCCGTCTCATCAACATTATAGATTTCTGCATCTGAATAGCTTGAGTAGGTCGACCAAAAGTCAAAAGCAAACCTAGCCTGAAGTTGAAGCAGCTCTTCTGTTGGCAGCTTTGTTTCTTGAGGCTTTTGAGTCGAAAAGCCATACCTAAATTAATACACGACAAGTCAAATGTTAGACAAAATAGCAAAAATAACTGAAATGCGTTATTACCGAGCCGCCGTTCGTTGGCATAAGCGCTCCAAAGCTCTACGGCCGCTCTCTTCCGACTTCTTGCAGCGCAAGTAGCCTATCAGCCACTCCGTGAAATGGATCTGCATGAAGCCTATCATGCGAGACGTCGTTAAACACTGTAGATAGTAATAACAGCAAGTTAGTAAAATCTTAATATAAAACATAAAACGATACTTACATCCTCTTCGCGGCGAGTGTCCTTCATAAAGGTCACCAAGGCAGGGGTATACGGGAAAAGTTCCCTTCGCCCCTGCCCTTTGACGGTCTTTGAAAGCTTGTTTCCCGAAATGCACGCAGCTTTGCCCGCTGCTGCCACCAGCCGTCGACGGTGCTGTGGGGAAACTGCAGCTCGCGCGCGACTTGTGCGACGCCTACAAGCTCGATGCGCTGGAGCGCCTCAAGCTTAACCTTGATTGTATAGCCCTTCTGTTTGTTTCCCATCAAATTGGTGACTGAACTGCATTTGCGCTCGTGCCTGGTGACGTGTAAGAATGCCCTGCTTCCAACCATTTTTTATGTTGTTTTAATTGGTATTTTATTTTATATCTCATAGATGAGCTAATTGAATAAAAACATTTACACTGCCGACAAAGTCGAGCCGATCTCCGTATTTTGTGTTCCTCGGCTTTTTGTGTCGTTGTCGGTACAGGTGTACATCGGGTTCTGGATCACCCCAGAAGAGGGTTGTTGGGAGTCCACCCCAGTCGCCGCGCATAAGAATCGATCGAAGCCACTCCAGGTCTAGCTGGAGCGACTCAGTCACTGGAATCCGACCGCGCCGTGGTGCACGTTTACATGCCAGATGCAGCCGCTGGAAAAAGGGCCGTGCCGATCGCAGACAGGTGCTCACGTGACGGAGACTGCCAAGTAGGCACTCTAGTTCATGACGACTAACGTCCTTGCGGTCTGCTAGCGCATCCACATGTCATTGTGCTTTTAGAATCTTCGTGGTGGGCATGGAGACCGTCTTTTCTTGGTGTCGAATTCAAGACCCAATACTTCGGCATGAGTCGTCCACTCGGAAAACGTTTTCTCGTTGATCGAACGTGGGCCTAAGACGGCGAGCATTGCTAGCCGGAGCGCTGTCAAAGCTGCCATCAGACGACCCGGAGTGTCCGCCTCGACCAGCACGTGGTCGTCCACCCATTCGTACGGAAAGAACGGTTCTCGATCTCTGACAGCTCCGCCGCTGACCGATTCCGGGCTCTCGTTTCCAACGAGCCATGAGATAGCTCCACCAAATGCCGAATTGAACGGGGGTGAATCAGACCACCTGAACGGAGCCGACATGTCGATGATAAGAGCCTGCCGCTCGGGTAGGCGGCCTCCAATCCAACAGACAGCCTTGCTTGCAAGCATCAGATGCCTGAAGGCCCCCTTAACGTCACTCTTAGCGATGCAGATACGCACACCGGGGTGTCGAAGTGCACACTCATCAATTCTCCGCACGATAGCAGCAACAGCAGTGCAGTGGGCATCTGGGAAACTTGTCTTGTCAGACGCGTCGTTGGTGGAGCTTCCTTTGGGAAGGATAAGTCGTGGATAAGGCGAACCTCGATCGACGGGTCGACGTCTTTCTTGGGTACGGCTCCAAACGGGCTAATCTGCACGTTTGGCCACAGGGACGCGATGTCCTCGTCAAGGACGAGATACTGCCCCGCATCTTGGCCCTTCCGGATACTAGCCGCGACCGCTCCAAGGTGCCGATTTGTGGAGTGGTGGTTGGGCGGGCGCTTGCACTGTTGCGGCACAGGGCTGTGCCAACGTGGCCGTATGCCTTCAGCGGCTATGGACTGGAGAAGCCGTCGGTGCCGATACCCTTTTGGGAGCACACCGTACTGTCGGGGACATAAGGCCTTATTGGGGCGTCGGTCGTGGGGTGTCTGACCGCGCATCAGGGTTTATTGGAGATGCTGGGGCCGAAAGGCCCCGACATCTCCGATCGGAACCTTTGGTTCCGATACCCTGCTATGATCAATTTTGTCAGGTAATAGCAGATCTCTAAAATTTTTGGAGTCCGAATTCTCTCCCCTTCACAAGCCAGCAAGGTCTAGCCAAGATGGATAGCGAAACCAAGAAGCGGACGATTCAAGACGCGATCGCAAGGAAGGCGTTCCCACCCACGGTTGACCTACCAGAAGCCAGACGCCACTGGGAAGAACTGTGTCCTTTAGGCGGCCTGTTTGATCGTCCAGTGGTTGTGTGGGTCCCCGAGTGTCTGAATCAGAACGGCAAGCCGTCGTGTGTTGTGAAAAGCTGTCTCTGTACACCGAGAGTGAAAGAGTATCTTCAGCGCGTGGTGGAGGATGTTAATGGAAAGCAGGACTTACTGTACGTGAAGTATCAATGCACTGGAGCAAGTCGTTCGTGTTTTTCGACGGTCACCTACGAGTACCTACAAACGAACGTGGAGACAATTGTTCACTTCCCTTACATTTTAGGTGTTAAGACTGGTTATTTTAAGGATCTGCTCGACATGGTACACTACGGAATCATGTCCGCGAATGGACTTGCAAGTGTTGTCGCTAGTGTCAGCCGCCGTCGAACTTCGCGGTACTACAAGTTGTATACTATTTTTTCGGAGCGGATTCGACGATTAAAAACTGTCAATCCTAGCTATAGCGCTGCATCTCCCCGTCAGTGGAGCAGTATTGCAGTGCCAATGGAGTTGTGGATAGCAAGGTGCTGACGTCGATTTGGATGGAGATGACCTCAATTTATAGTCCCCTGTGTGAATTATTGATGAAGCGGATGAAGGTGAAGAAAGTTCTCCGGATAGATCACTCAATTAAGTTCTGCAAGCGGCTAAAGGTATGGACTGGTAGTGGGCAGCGAGAAGGTCTGCAAGATGCAAAATTGCTACTGTTAGTTCAAAACGAAATAGGTCAAATTGTGGGGAGAAGACTGACCCGTTCGGAGAACAATGAAGAGACGAGTGCGCTGCTGGAGACGATATCTCCCACACTGTCATCGGATCCCTCAAATGAGCTGTTTCTCGTAAGCGACAACGCGAACGCTGTTCGAGGAATGGTGTCAAACATATTTGGAAGTGCTGTCAGCATCAAGCAAGACCCGTTCCACCTGATCGAACGAATTTCGTCGAAGCTGTCGACACAAGCAACACAGAAATGGATTAAAAGCAGCTGCGCAGTGCCTTATACACGGTTGATCGTCAGCTGCGTCCACCCGAGGAAATGGAGGAGGAGTTTAAGCAAGTTGTCGAATCTGTTGATCTCACAGACCTCTCGTGTACAGAGGCTACTTGGAGTGGTTGCTGGAATAGCAACGCGAAGCAGATCCGAGTTGGCGACCTTTACGTCCATGATAATGACTACCGAGAATGCCGCAAAAGCCTGTACGCATTGTCGCTACCAGCCAACTTGAAGGCTTTCACTCCGCTCTTAAGAATTTGTTGAACCGAACGATTTCCGTGGACGTGGGCTTGAGAATATTAGACATCTTCATAGTTCGCCACAACTTACGAGTTGGATCCAAGTTTGGTCGCAATCCTTCCTTCGGGGAGATTGACTTCGTCGAGCTGGCAAAAGCGGCCATTCTTTCGCAAGGCGTTCTACCAGAATCCCCCAACTCGCATTTGTCCACCACGTCTTATCCGAGCCGCTGGAAGAACCTACGTATCGCTCAGCATCTTCTCTCGACTTCTCCTTCAGCACGTGGATGCGAATGTTTGAGACTGCTCGCGTTCAGCCAGAACGGCTGGATGAAGCTCTTGCTGCTTCACGTCGACACAGGAAAACCGTTCGTGAGCTGTTGCTGAAAAACAACACAAACAAAATTGGGCAGCGGTTAAGTAAGTCAGCATTCCTCCGGTTATTGCAACTCGAAGAGTTCGACTACGAGTCGACAGTAGGCTTCTCCTTACATGAGTACGAGCTGCTTCGGCAAGTGAGGGACGAACAAGCACGAGAGAGCGATTCCTGGTCCACCTGTCCGCTGGTGACTACGATATTGTTCAATATCGTAGTCTTGAACGGAGTGAATAAGAGTCTCACACTATGGCGACGCAGTTATTCGACCATTTCGTCAAAGCTCCAGTCACTTTCTGCTGACACGAAAGGGAAACAGAAGCAAGAGGAGTCGTCAGCCAAATCTCGCCCGTTATTTGCGTTCAAAACTTACAAACCCACCTCCGAGTCCAGCGCGCAAGAGCAGGAACTTCAAATTGAGCTCTTCGAAGCACTGCGCAGCTCCAAGTTGTTTACAAGCCGGAAGAAGGTTTTCATGCGTGTATACGCGTTTGCAAGTCGTGCGTGTGACGGGATCTACCCCAAAACAGACGACTATCTGGAGCGCAGATGGGGAGCGTTGAAGCGAGCTAGTACCGAGGTGCAGCGTTGAAAATCAAATTAAAGGTATGTCCGGCCGCCCTTGCGCAGTATGCAGCACCACAATCTTTTCAGCGGCCGTGGCAGCGACTCAATCAGCCGATTCTGCACATGGTGGCCATCCAACACTTCCAGCATCTCCAGCAGCTTCCGATCCAGCAGACTTCACATTTAGAAGTCCGCAGTCGACTTCTGCAGCCACCGCCAACGACAGCAGACGGATCATTGGTCCACTCCACCAATCTAACAACGAATTGCCTCACTTGCAGTTGCTTCAATCTCCACCACCTACCAGCATAGCAGGTGACGACCTCGCCTTCTTCAAGTCGATGGCAGACTCAATTCCGCAAGCCCCGCACAAGTGGACATACATCTACGGACTGTTTCGGCAAAAATATCCCTCTAGTAACATGACACTGAACGCGTTGCGGTGCCGGCTGAAAGAGAAAAAGCAGCGCAAGCAAAAGGCAGCGATGCCACCGATTGAAGTTCACCCTCCACCCAAGAAAATCAGGGCTACATCATGCCCAAGTTGCCAGAAGAAGAGGAAAAATGTGGAGACGGAGGCGTCAATCCTTCATGCACGCGTAGAACAAACACAGCGAGCACTAGCACATTAGACAGATTCTTCGTGTCTGAATGAATCGCCAAAACGTACCCGTTATCGCTCGCTATGCTGGAGGCTGCTTGTAGTGGTTGTTCGTCATGTGTGTCTGCGCAGTAGAGGCCCCGAGGAGGCTGCGATAAGTCGCTTCGCCTGCGCAACAGGAGTTTGGCGAAGTCGAACGTCGAGCACGCCAGTCAGCCCAAACGCGATCTGCTGGGGACGCGGGGGAAGCGGGACAAACGAACGGGACGAAGGAGGTACAGGTGGTGCCGATGGTGCTGATTGGTCGAGATGGTGGCGGGACATCCCCTGGCATTTTCGACAAACCCGCACCAGCTCCACCAACTCTACGAGAGAGTACCCATGATCCCGGACTAGCATCGACAAGGTTTCCTGCTTGTTAGTATCGAGCAAATCGGAGTGCTCTGTTGAGCGATGACTGTGGGAACCCAGACTAACGAGATCGCACTGGTGTAGGACCTTGGCAATGGTGCAGTCGCGTTGTTGCTCTTCCGCTTTAGTCTGCGCTCGAGAGACATCTGGACGATCTCTGGATTCGGTAGTCCTTCCGCCAGACTATCACCGGACGAAATCAGTGTCCTATTTTGAGTGGAGATTGACCGAGATCTCAGTTCACCAGAGATCGCCTGCGCTGGCCCTTCCGGTCGAAGGTGCTGTGCACAAACACGTGGAGTGTCGACAGTCAGTGACGGCCTGGTCGACGCACACGTAGCCACCCGGTGGACGGTCATGCGTGTGCGCGGTTGTATACGGCAGCCTGAGGCTATCGGTACCGTGGTGGAGGGTAGAGCAGGTCTTCCACGGTGTGGAATTCCTAGCGTTGTTGAGTTTACCATTGTCCTTCTGACGTCCCCTCCGGGGTCAAAGAGCGTCAAATCCGTCCTAGCCTTGCCTGGCGAGCTTGGCTTGGACGGTTTCAGGCGGATGACGGATTTTGCCCTCGGAGGCCACCTAGAGTTGTTGCGATGTAGTCGCGCACCTTTGCTGGGATATGCTTGGGCCAGAAGTGCACGCGGTCTCGAAAGGTGCACAACGTTGGATCCTTGGAGCTACAGCCCTTGTTCGACAGGAAGTGTAAACACACCTCCTTGTTGTCTCGCGTTGGAATGCAGTCGAGGACTTCCTTTGGCATCTTGCGTTCAAATCGAGTTCGGCCTTGAGGCTTAGTACTGAGAGATGATGGTCCGTCTCCAGAAGCTCTACTTCTCGTCAGTTTCTCGTGCAGGGTAGCTAGTACCAGACCTTGGAGCTCAGCATTCGACGTAGAGAAGCGATCAATTGCCTTGGCGCGCGAGGTTCCACCCTCGGTAGCGTCTTTTGCTGCAGCGTTGCGATATTTCTCCAGTCCGTTGTTGATCCACCAGGCCAGCACGGATAGATCGTCTTCCGCTATCTGCCCTCCCCTTCGATGTCCACGACGAAGTCACTCAGCGCCGTTGCTAGTGCTATTGTGACGGGATCACACGCAGCCTGCGCGTACGCCACGAAGCTCCGTGTAGCTGCTCCAAGTTCACTCCACGACCTAGGCACGGGCACTGTCGGGGAGGCACAGAGAAGTCGGAGCTTAGGCTGGGCGCCAACGATGCAGCCTTGTACCGGTCCAACACACCAAGCCGTTGGAAATGAGTGATCGACAGACCCCTGGAGCCAAATTGTAGATCATACACTCGTGCCAGCCCTCCCGGGTGCCACAAAAATTGTTCTATGCCTAGTACAAACTCCATAAATGCATCACTGGACTTACCTTTGTGTGCCGATGCTGTCAAGGCTTGGTGAACGCGTTCCTGTTCTGAAGACGGAGAGAATGCCAGTCTGGGGCGCTTGCTGGTCGTCCATTCATCTCGCTCCCCGTTCGCGTCTCTTGCGCGTTTATTGAGTGTAGAATCCTGACCGTGCTGCCGGATATAAAAGCCGAGCAGGTGCGGCTTGTAGCGGCTAATGAGCTCGAGAAGCTCCAGCTTCTGCATTTCACCACTTGATCGCACTGAGTCCGTGCCGGTTACGCCACGGTTGATCGCATCTGGTACGGCGCTCGAACCACGGCCTGTATATGAGGCTCCATTCTCAGCGGTGCTCAACGCTGCTTGGTGTTCAGGTGTCGTCTCATCTTGTGTGCCGGTCTCGGTCACCCTACCAGGCGGGACGGCGTGCTCGTCGGCGTCATCGTCGACCAGCGGATCGAAGAACTCTGTCCCCGTCTGGACATCAGCGTTACCCCTTGGAACGTCACGAGGTTCCGCGGCAAAGGACTCCCCAGAACTTCGCTGGGTGGCAGCGCCACACCCCGTCAGCGTAAAAATATGCTTGAGCACATAGCTCAGTGCCACCTGCCGGAGGTGGGATCAACCCAAGCCACCCGTCTGTCCACGATATCCGGAAACTCTTGTGGGGAATGATCGTTTAAGTCCGAAGGCACAAGGGGGCACCTCTCTTACCGGCCAGTATGTTGTCGACGACAGTGTCATGCACGGTCTCCAATCGCTCCAGCGGCCACGCTCGGCTCGACCACCGCCGGGTACCCATCACCATGGCAATCACAGGATACACCTCGCAGGATACACGGTCGATGAGCGCGCGCTTTTGTCCGGAAAACGTTTCAACCAGTAGCTCAGCACCGTCATACCCGACGACTTGGCCGTAGTAGGCATAGCCACGGTGGGTGAAGACAACAGCCTTGCGCAGCCAGAGCCCGGGTCGACTCACCGTGGCTTCCTCCGCCAGCACCTTTCGACACTCGACAACGGCTCTCACCACGGAGTAGAGTTGCGCCGGTTGGCGACCTATCGCGCGCAGGGTGCAGGTAGAGCGGCGCACGGAGACTACTTGGGCATACTGGAACTCAGCGAGTAGAGCGGACGTATCCCCTGGATGAAGGAGGACGTAATCCCCGTGTTCAAAGTCGTCGTTGTCGTGTAGTCCGTGAGGTAATTAAGGCTTGCCTTAGGCTAAATCAAAACTGAGCAACTATTAACTACGCTAATCCAACTTAAACGCTCCTGTCGTCTCGTGCCCAGTGGTTGTTTCTGTCCAGACTATGCGTTGCCCGCCGAGATCTGTGAAAAGCGCATCCGGTTGAACGGAAAACCTGTTTCCTTCTTCGTAGGAAACCTCCAGTTTGGATACTGCTTGTTGTCGCTTTCGTCTCCTGCGGCTCGATATCGGCGACTCCAACATTCGTCACTGAGCTTCCTGACAGAGCCACTGTTGACAAGACAACAAGACTACCGAGACCAAGCAATGGCTTCGACCCGGAAGACAGAGCGGGGGTCTTCCAGAATTATCACCACTAAAGCAAGCTCTGCAGAAGAAAATGAAGGTCTGGGCGACAACGAGATCCATCTCATACATCCAGAAGCAGTTGGGGTTGGCTTCGCTCAAGGGGGCTGCATTCACAGCCGCTGCGAATTTCAAGCTGTACGACGACTTCCTGATCGACATTGCGCAGTCGTGGCTGCAAAGGGGCATCGCGATAAAGAACGTGTCTGGACATTTGGGTCTCGAGAATCTGCTCCGAACAGCTTTGACCGAGAACCCCAACTACAAGTACTACGATTTCTACGTGGAGCAGTCGCTGCCCATTTGGGCCAAGAAAGGTTTGCTGCCGACCGAAGTCATGGCGTTGTTGGGGCTGGACCAGTTGTCGACAACAGCGATGAGAAACCACGTCAACTACAAATACTACGACGAATACGTGACGACGTGTAGTGGATTCCAGGCGTTTCAGCTTGACTCCACCTATACAGGCGCCAGAGTTCGATAACAGAAGTGTCCACCAGCTCCCAGTTGTGGACACGAACTGCATACGATGCAACCGGCTAGGCTGCCAGTGCCTGATCCGGTTGCTGTACTTGGAGTTTGTATGTCAAACTGCACATTTACGATTGCATTGAGCGTTGTAGCTGACCTACAACGCCAGTTCTCGATTTGCTTCCAAGCCCTCAAGTGCTTGGGAAGCTTTCATACAATACATTCAGCTATATTGTTGTGGGGTAGCTCCCACACTGTTGTGTGTTGTGTTGGTCATCAGACTACAACTACCCGGGACATACTACACGACGCAGATACCGATCTGGATCGACAAACAGTACTCGATCCGTAAAGTGAAGAGAATGTTGGGATTGAACACACTCCCGGACTCTGCCATCTCCTCAAATGTCAATTACAAATACTACGACAAGTACGTCAAGAGCCAAGTCCCAGTGTGGCTGAAGAAGGGTTTATCCACCAACGAGGTGATGCGAAAGCTGGAGCTCGACGGATACCGCGGCGACGCGTTCCGAACGAACGTCAACTACAAATACTACCAGAGTTTCGTGACCAGCAAGCTCGAGTTGTGGGTAGCGAAGGGTGTTTCTCGGGAGCAAGTCAAGACAAATCTGGGGCTGGGAAAGTTGTCTGGCAATGAATTAAAGACGCACCCAAACTTCCCGTTTTACGAGAAGTACATGAAGTCGGAGGAAGCGTATCGACGGAGAGGTTGATTGAAGCAGGACGTGTCGACTATTGGTACGGGGGCCGGATAAAGTTCGTCCTGATATTGTCAAGTAAACGCAGGACTTCAAGCTTCATGGCAAATGGAGAACAATTGCGTAGTTCGTGCAGTGGGATCTGGTGCGGTTGAAGGCCTCTCGCACTGAGTTGTCGTCAAATTTGAGGTGTTGAATTTCGCTGGAGATTTATGTTAATGCTGCACTGAGGCCCCAAACAATATTAAAGGGCGATTTCCCATTTCCCGATAGCACGACTTCCTAAGAAATATCAGTCTCGCTTCATATATATTTTCCTCCGTTCGGTGTCTAGCATTTACTTCAGTAGCTGAAACAGTCGCCGCAGTGTGCTTGTTGTTCTTCATGTGCTCAGAATCCTAGCTGGCGAAGCTGGTTAGGTAATCTTTATATTGAAAGTAAACAGCGCTCCTAACCGATGGTTTCTAAGAGATCAAATGCATCCTAGCTATCACTTGCCAATTCCACGCCCACCATCAAGATCGATCCACCGATGCAGAAGTCGCACCTTTTGTTGGCGTTTATCGTCGCTACCGTCTTATGTGGCAGTATCTCAATGACTTAACCACGTGATCTACTCAACTCCAAGAGAACAAAAGGCTTGAGAGCAAACATCAGTACGTCACGACCCAAATCCTAGTGTGGCTCAAGAAGGATTTATCTGTCGACAAGGTCATGCAAATGCTGGACGTGGATATGTACACCGGCGACCTGTTCCTAAAGACCGACAACTACAAGTATTAATACTACGACATTTTCGTGACCAGCAAGCTCGAGATCTGGGCAGCGAACGACGTTCCTAAAGACAAGATACTGGCGAATCTGGGTCTTCAAGGGTGGTCCGAAAATGTGCTCAAACAGCTCCGGAACTACTGGTATTACGAGAACTTCTTAAAGTGAGAGGAAGCATATCGGCTGAACGGATGGCTGAAGCTGGACGTGTCGCCTTTTGGCGTATGGTATCAATTGGGTCTGGATAAAGTGCGTCCTGATATTGTCAAGTACACACAAAACTTCAAGATCTATGCCAAGTACTCGCAAATGGTGGAGTCTTCCTGACATCATCAGTACGAAACCTTCACTTGCTGAAGTGAGCGCCTAAGTTGAGTGTGGAAACAAGCTGGATGCAACGAGGCCAACGTGAAATCAGCACTAGGAATCCAAGGCGAGCAACGTGTAAACCAGTACTTGAAGAAGTTCTTGCTCTTGACATCGTTAGCACAGATTCGTGAGAAAAGTAATGCACAAGAACCACGAAGTACGTATCCAAAATTGGCACAATATCTCCCGCCATTTTTTCGGTTCTTGCGCTGCGTTCTGCACTGCACGGTGAGATTTCATGACAATTAGTCTGTACTAATGCTGTGCCAGGGAGACGGACACCACTCTGTGCCGCCTACTAGCTAAGCTGAGACTAGCGAAGGCATAAATGACACATTACATTACACATTACACTAATACTGTCTCCCTCTTGATGCACCGCTCTGAAGGAGAGCGGAAGCGTAAGAGGTCGTCAGTGTTGGTTTGTTGGCAAAAGCTGAAGTGAATTATAGTTAGGTTGTGTTCGACTTTGCATGAAAACAGCTCGTTTGAAACGTTTTTATTCGATACAATGAAGTTTTGGGATTTTATGTCTAACCCGAATAGCTGCAAAAGACGCGTAGATACATGTAGACTAACTGTATGTGGTAGACAACCTGGATGGCGTGACGAATAAACGGATGAGAATCAATCAAAGCATTATGATCTTCATCTTGGTTACATAACTCTTAGAACCAGTCGTTGCCACTTTAAATTGCACACGTCACAGATTGTGGACAGCTTCCTGGCCGTTCAAGCTTCTCCGATGGATCCCGAGAGCGCGCGTGTGCAGCTTCTACTCGGCCTGGCGTTCGGCCAGCGCATGGTCCAAGGCCAAGACGAGTGGAGAGACGTCCCTGAGGCTGTGCGCACCTCCTTTCTGCTGGTGGCCAAGGAGTCGCGACGTCTGCATCGACTGCTGGCAGCCAATCCGCAGCGGCCCCCAGTGGTCACCCAAGCAACAATGCGTGCTCTGTCATTGCGAAGAATCCTCAGATCCAACCACTACAGGAAGAAATGCAGCAGCTCAAGAAACAATTGGAAGACGCTCAAACTCTTGCAGACCAACGCTACGGTGCGTTGCTGCAGCTCTTAGGTAGGGAGGGACTTTGTGAAAGGTGTGAAGCTCGGAGGTTCATTGACGATGCAGGAGCAGGCGCTGAAAGATGCGAGCGAGAAGTCGATCAATCAGCAGGTGGATGACACTTTAGGAGAGCTGGTGGAGAACCAGAAAAAGTGTAGGAAGAAGTGCGACGACTGCAGAGAGCGTTGGCGGCGCACGACTTTCGAGTTCAAAGTGTTTATAAGCAGCCAGAGGATGAGGCGGATACTACAAGTGGACGGATGAAGCACATAGGCGTAAATGTTGTGGGAAGAGGAGGGAGGAAAGCGGAGGATGAGCGACCGCCCGCAGCTGTGAATGTATCGCTAAGAGAACGGTTTGCTGAAGCGAGAAGGAAGCAGATGATGAAACTTGGTTCGGTCAACGAGGACGGCGGAACTTAAACGAACCGAGGCCACGAACACATACGAGGGGATCTTTTTCCGCGACAAGCAAGTGGGAAATCTGATTCGTGGTATCTACGTCTCACTTACTAGTTGGCTTTGACATTGGCTACCGCCAAATTCTCAAAGTACTCGAGGTACTTGTAGTCCGTGTGAGATTTGAGTACACTCGGCTTGACGTTGTCCAACCCCAGCATGGTCTTAACGAAGTCGCTGGCTTTTCCGTTCGCTTTCCAGATCCGCAATCTCTCCTTCATTTCCGCTGCCGAGGTGCTTCTGTTGATCTGCTCACTCCTGATGACGCACATGGCGAGGGAACTCACGGTGTATTTGCCATACTGGTCCACGTATCGACTGTACACCTTGAACTCGTCTGTGCTTCGAAGAGCTTTTACGTTCATAGTCGTGGAGAGTTTGTCCAGCCCCAACGTTAGCCAAGCATCGTACGGCGTCTTATTTCCCTGCAGAAAACCACCTAGACGATACGCCATCTCCTTTTTGACGAAGGAGGCGTAGTATCTGTAGTTCTGGTGAGCCTTGAGTGCGTCTCCCGACAAGTTGTCCAGATCGAGCGTGGACGTGACGTATTGTGGCGTCTTGTCCGTGTCCAACCACTTCGTATGTCCATCCACGTGCCCACCGACGAGAGTTTCTCGCTGGCTTTGGTCTTGGCTTTCGAGAGAGCTTTGCTGATAGATGAGAGTCCAGGAATGCCTTCAACCCTCTCTTCAGAGTCGTCGGTCGTAGTGACAACCCTCAAACTTCGTCGTGGAGATGATGAGCCCTTGGCGGAGTGAACTCCAGTGACTGCAAAGAGGAAGAGAACCAGCCCCAACAGAAATCGGAAGGTATTCATGGCAGACGACGAATGACTGGCGTTCTGGAAGTAAGGAGAATTGCACGGTGGTGAGTCTCACTGAGCCTCGAGCTCTCCGATCTCGTGATTCGGGAAGCCTGCCATAAACCTCAAAGAAGATCAAGGGTGATCCGATCACGAACAAACCAAGTAATTGGTATGTTGTCCAAGCTACATGTGCATGTACTGTGCATGTACGTTTCAACGTCAGGCAAAGTTCCCCATCGCACCATTACCTTGCAAAGCAACCGTGGACGAGTCATTTCCCGACGCACAAGACGCGCAGAAGCTGGGTAGCCTCAAGACCAGCGTTGGCTATCACACTGTATTCCTTGACCATCTAGGTTCCTACTGTTCTGACTCGTGCGTCCAGGAACTGGTCGTAGTACTTGGTGTTGATGTTGCTGTTCAACGCATTCCCGGTGAGTGTGTCCAGCCCCAGCGTCTTCTTGACGTCGTCCACGGATTTCCCACTATAGACCCAGTCCTGAGCTTGTCTTGTCATGAACAGGTCGTAGTACTTGTAGTTGGGACTCTTCATCAGTGCATCGTCCGACAGTTTGCTAAGTCCTAACGCCTTCTTTACCTCGTCGATAGACTTGCCTTTGCCGGCCCAAGCCAGCGCTTGCCAGCCCATGAACTCGTCGATGAATTTATAGTTGATGTGAGACGTCAAGGCTTCTCCTTTGAGTTTGCTGAGACCCATCAACTTCGTCGCCTCCTTCAGCGACTTGCCTTCGTTCGCCCACTTCTTCACTTCTTGTTGCATGTACTCGTCGTGGGTCTGGATTCCATGAACGACCGTCGTGGCCTTCTTCCACATTGCGTTCACTCGACCTTGCAGGAACTCGTCGTAGTACTTGCCGTCGGGGTACCGACTAAGTGCAGCAGTCGACACTCTATCCAGTCCTAATATTTGCTTCACTTCATCCGTAGTTTTCCTCGAGTGCAGCCAGCCTTTCACTCGTTTCGACATGTACATGTCGTAGTATTTGAAGTACTCATGGGCCTTTAGCGCTTCACCGGATAATTTATCTAGTTGTAGTGCCTTCTTGACATCGTCGATTGAGCTTCCATCGCCAAGCCAGTACATGACTTTCTTTTTCATAAAGTCATCGAAGTACTGGAAGTTCTCGCTCGACTTGAGCGACGCTGATGGTAGAAGTTCGAGGTTTAACATCTTTTGACGTCGTGGATGGAGCTTTCTGAGCTGGCGTGACTCGACATCTCGTTCCTCATGAACTTGTCGTAGTACTTGTAGGTTAGTCGGGTCTTCATGGCCTCGAACGAGAGATTGTCCAGTCCCAGCATCTTCTTGACGTCGTCGATGGACTTGCCAGACTCGCGCCACTGCGCAATTTTCTTGTTCATGAAGGTGTTGAAATGTTTAAACTTGGCGCTCGCTTTGGCCGCTTCGGCCGACAGTTTGTGCAGCCCCAACTTCTTCAAGACGTACTCGACGGATTTGTCCTGCTTGAACCACTGATTCACGTTGGCCTTGGTGGTCTTTAAACTCGTTGTAACCTTCGAGACGGCACCTTTGAGTGTTGTCGTTGCACCGATGACTCTTTCTTCCAATTCTTCTTTATTTTCTTGATCGATGGATTCAAAGTTGTAGCCGCTGCTGTCAATCCTCAAACGCCTTTGTCTTCTGGTGTTGGGAAAGCGTGAAGGAGTCGATGTATCTCGTTCCGACGTCACCGATTGGACTTGCGCCACAGAAGAGCAAATGTAGCTCAGTAAAGTAATTGCAACCAGAATAACCTGTCCAAGACGCATAATGGGACCGAGGAAGCGGAATTCCCAACGATATTGTGCGTTGAGAAGTAAACCTACTACTGTACTGAGAGCTGATGCCTTCACAATTACTAACAGCAAGGCGTAGTAGCATCGCAGGCAAATGATGACGGTTCTCACGAATGGGACTAAACTAACGTGCAAGGATTGAATCCCACCTTCCCCAGCATTTATTGCATGCCAGATGCTGCTTTACGAAGTTAGCAAAGCCTTGTTTTAATCTCATATGCCCTGGCTGGATATTTCACGGCACACAGATTTTTTTTACCACCAAAAGAGTCCAAGCCATTTATGCGCTAAACTCGTCGGTAATGTCTTATGAGAGAGTACCAACGTACATTTAACAGAAAAATACATAAAACGAAATAGAAGGCCATTTGTTCCAACGCACATTTAAACGCACCGAAAGCCCCAACATACGATAGTTCTAATCGAGTCTTGATGGCGATGCTGAGCTTGTACAGCTTTGCCGCTACATGTTTAATGCTATTATATGTTGTCACTCTGACGCGCAAACTTTCCCTTCTTGTTACTAACGAGGTTCCGTTTTGTGGTCGGATTGTTGTTCTTTGCTCGAGCGAGCTGGAACAAGTTGCTTCCTGAAACGAGGTAAACAAATGGATTTTTTCATATCGAAAACATTTTGTGATCAACAGCGTCGTTACCTGAACAAAAGAAAACTATGGTGACGTGAATGCACTTCCCGAGATCCTCTGGACCCCACAAGTGGCCAAGACCAAGCGCACAGCCAGTCTATCAACGGGTGGCTGGCACCCGCCTGGATGCGGGAAGTCCTCCGGGTATTTGGTATTCTGAAATCCGATCTGTTGAATGATGATTGAATTTGATTGGGATATTTGAATGTGAAGTTAATCATTTTCTTTCTTCTGGATGTTTTCTGTAGGCCCTCAGCCCCCGCAGGGACTCGAACCCCAACCGGAGGGATGAACTACACACGTTCAAACGTCCACATCACACACTTCGAGCCGAGAAAGCAGCGGCGTACGAAAGTACCGATTCGAAGTCTTGCCTGTTGCGATGCGAACTCGGAGCCCGTGGCAGGAGCCACCGCGCCGATGGGCCAAGCTAGCTAGGTGGCTGCCACAGCAGCGACAGGACCAGCGACAGGAAGTATTGGAGTGCCGCTGCCTTTGGGACCGTTGCACTATCCGCAATCCACGCCCGCGCTGCTGGCCAATGCATGTCGGAGCCAAGCTCACTCTCCAAAACGTTCCCTGGAGCAGAAGTATCAGCAGGAGAAGAGCGAGGCAGCCTAAGGAATCAACAAAGTTGCGTGTTACGTTTTATCTGTGACTCGTCAACTGATCGTGGCTGCGCCGACTTACCTCGTGGACGCTCGACGGACTCGCTGAATAACATTGCCCCACGAACGAGCACTGTTCAGGAGGAGGTTCTTCCTTGACTTGGTGCGGCATATCCTCCGCGTGGTCCAGCGGAGACAAAGCCGCCGGAATATACGGGGCAGGCGCCGAGTTTGAAGTGACCACGGGTGGAATAGACTGCGTAACGCGGTCGAACTCGTTCAGGGATCTAAGTGCCAACGCAGCCGTTCCAATCTCATCTCCACACACGTCGTGCAGCGAATCGTACAGCAACTCGTCCAGTCCAAACGGTGGCTGTGCTGGAGATGTGGGGTCCGACTTGCACGCTTCGGCGAAAAACTTGTCGTCTCTTTCGCGCCAGCTCGCCATGTGGTACGCGAAGGCCATTTGGTCAGCTTGAGCAGGCGCCTCAAGACTGCGTGGTGCACACGTGCCCATTCTGTGGCGGTGCTCGACCGTTATCAACGGAATGGCGAGAAAGATCTATAGTGAAGGGACTCGACGGAGGAGTCACTTCGAGAAAACCCCATAAACCACAAGAAAAACAATACATTTGCTTCCTAGCTACCCGACTTGGCGTTAACGAAGTCCGTCTCGTCGTCCAGCCACCGCTTCCTCGCGTGAACCCGTGCCACCGCAGAGTTGGGGCCATTTCTACAGGAGTTGTCAGTCTGGGGAAAAGGCCACCATATTTTGCAACACATTCCCAGCGAATCCAGAAGGCTGTCGATTACCGCTTGATGAGGCAGAAACCGATCTCCAGTCACATCCGGGTGATCTACTGCGTCAGGCGAGAGAGACCCACCGGCAAAGTATTCTGAGGCGACAGCAGCAGCAGCAACTGCACCAGGGTCGGCCTTTATGCTCAAACTGTTGTCAGAGACAACACAATCGACTTTTGCTTTGCTGCCGATTGGCGAGTGTGCTTCTTCGTAGAGCGAGGCGCCTTGGTCTTCCGCGGCGTGATCTTTCTTGGCTTCTTCTTCCGAGATGTTGCCGCTACTTGGCCAGCTTGGCGTTGTTTTGCTGAATCCTTTAACGACGAGTTCCAATGGTTCTTGACCGCATTGTCGGTGCGACCGTATAACCTCTTGCTGATCCCTCTTGCTGATCATCGCCCAGCGGTTACCATGACGAGCTTGCAGGGAAGCGATTGTCCCCCAAGGCATCCATCCACGCTGGGGACTTGTTCTCGACGGCCTTACAGACAAAGAAATCTTCATGGTCGAAAGCTTGGCGCTTGATCTGGCCGGCAACGCAGGAGTTCGCTGTGCCCGCGAGTGCTTGGGGGCACTTCGACGCGAGTTGGTGCAGAACTTACCTATCCATGATGTTCTAATGCAACAGGTTTTGGTTGATGCCTACAGGTGCTTCTTGGTCAAGAAGGTAAGCAGAGAATGTACTACTAGATGCTGTACTAATGTTTGCTGTTTGCAGAGCTCTAAAGGCTACAAGAGAGCTGACATTGACTCTGTCAGGAAGCTGGTAGCTCTTATTGACCAAGAAGAGGCCTACGAAGCCGCTGACAAGCGCACGGCCAAACTCGCTGGCAAGACATTCGCGAGTCATTCGTCCAGCATCTGATGAAGGCTGCGCTGGAGAGCGAAGACGACGTCGCTGGAGAGCTGGAGCAGATCCCGCCGGCCCGTTGCAGGAGTCCACACAATGGAGGAAAAGAAGCGAGTCCTTGCGGTAGTCGAGGCGACCAAGAGCGTCAAGGAGACTATCGACTACTACAGCAGGGTCAGGGGCTGGCAGTTGAACTCGTCCTTGGTGAAATCGTGGATGAAGAAGAACGAGAAGATCAAGGCCGCCAAAGCGTCAAAGAAACATCTGGACGGAGCTGGTCGCCCACGGTCAGTGACGAAGAAGATGGAGGCGCTGCTGGTGAAGGCGATCAAGGCAAAATTTCTCGTGAGGAAGGCAGTCAAACGTGGGTGGATCGGCTCCAGGGCAAAAGAACCTATAGGACGCTGCAGCGGGTGTGGTGGGGGCAAGTTCAACGGCTCGAAAGGATGGGTGCTGAAGTTCCTCGACCGCAACGCGAAAGACTTACCGGCCGCTCTCCTGCCACGACCAAAGCAATAAATGGCACATGCGCACGAACGAGTAGTAAGCAAATGAAGATCCTCTGCTGCGGGCAGCAGTGTTGCCCATACCTTCTCGCCTTGCCTTCTTGCCTTCTGCTGATCAAGTCGAGCCTCAACGGCTTGTGCTTCCTCGCCCTACAACAAGTTGCCGTGAAGTGAGCTCAGCCGTGAATTTCGACGGTACAATTGGGAAGTCGAGGGCCATGCCATCTTCGAAGTCAGCGCAAACGCTTTAACTAAACCGCCACAAGACGAGGTGCAGTTAAACCCTCGCAAGCTCATTAGAGCAAACCTTTCTGTTTTCAGCTAATAGCGAATCGAGAGACCAGTCAGCAAAGGGTGGCCGGTAACCATCAGATCGTCTTGTAAATGACACGTGAGGAAGCGCGCAGTGATCTACATCGACAACATAACAGGATCAATCTACGCCATACTTCAGGCAATTGCAATCCACATAACAAACCTATGTGCAGCCCCACAGCACCAGCGAGTTGAGCTTCTCTGATTCATCTGTCAGAATCCCCACGTCGTCCTCGGAAATTCCGCGGCAGAACGAAATGTCAAGCGTCTTCGGGCCAGTTGAGCAGAACTCCTTCAACGCCATCATCGACTCGTCTGTAGCTTGCTGTGCAGTAGAACAAATGCAATGAGCAGCACACACAATTGACAGCGAAAATGCAACGACGTACCGAAACACTGGGCATCTCGAGAGTCTCCAGATACTCATTCGATTCAAAGGCTATGTGTTGGAGAGCAACATCAGTCAAACCCAAACAGCATCTCATGGAGACGCGACGAAGGGCATGGCGATATGTCCGAACGGCTTCGAAGCAGTCGTCAGTAATTTGATGCAAGTCCGACACATCGAGCACCTTCAACCCACGGCAAGCCTCCAAAATCCCCTCCACCGCCTTGTTGCCGAGTTGCGAGCAACGCGCAACAGAAAACTCCTGCAAGTCGGGCAGACTACGTGCAAGATCAACGATGAAGTCGTCCGACAGTCGCTCCATTTGGTTCAGGTGCAGCTTCCGCAGGTTCTTTATGCTCTTCAGCGACTCCAAGCTGGCGTCTTCAAGCTGCGGGCACTCGGACAGTGTCAGCGAGTGCAAGCCCTGCAGTTCACAAAAGTAGTCGATTGACGTTTTGGTGATCCGTTGGTTGCACGAGATCTCGAACGAATCCAGAGACGGCGCACAGCGCCGCACCAAAGCCTCGCAGCCGGCGTCCGACAGTTGATAGCAGCCTTGCAGCTGCTCCACAGACTTCAACGAGTCGCCTAGCTCTTGGATGACGCTGTCCGAGACGCTGCGCCCGCATAATCCCAGCCGCAGAATGGTGAGACTGGAGCTGTGCACTGCACACTCCTTCAACGCTCGAATCAATGTCTCTTCGTCGATATTAGAGCAGTCTGGGATGTCGATCTCTGTGACCCAGGGAAGACGAACAGCAGCAACACTTCAGGCTGTAATCTTCTGAGCTTGACCACCTCCCGAGCCACGAGGTGTCTGGCAGTCGAGTCAATGTACTCTAATGTTGGCAGCTGCTCCACGTGGCTCGCCAGACTCTGCAGTGCCAGATCCTTGAGCTTCTTCACCACTTTGTCAGCAGTGACTACGGAGCCTCTCGGAGATCTCTTGGGCGTCCACTGGAGCTTCTCGACCGGCTCCTCCTCGGCCTGCTCCTGCCGGTGCTTCCTGGCGGCTTGAGCGGCCTGCCGCTGGTCGCTCAGCTCTCTGGCTGAAAAGGGATCACAACCCACTGGACCACAAGGAGGCCCATGGAAGTACCCACCTCAGGAGGGCTGCGCCATGGGCATGCCAGCCTCCCCATAGCGCGCACGTGACGACTGCGGATTAAGCTCAAGTCAGTGTCGGACGGCACACCGACGGCGTTCTTCTCGTCGTCACAAGTGTGCGTGGAGTGATGCCCTCGCGTGAAGCCCTCAGTCGTGGATCGGCCTGAAGTCGGGCGTGCGGAAGTGATACCCGCACATTAAGCCCATATCTGCTCGTAAGTGACGACTGCGGATCAAGATCAAGTCTCTGGGAGCGGGAAGTGATGCCCCCGCGAGACGCCCTGTACCTTCGTTCGGGAAATGACGACCCTGGGTCAAGCGCTCCGTGTCAACGTGACTGTGCAACGTACTACATGTAGATGCGGCTTGGGAACCGCTTCAGTGGTTTTCTTTGCCGTGTCGATGCTGACAATCGCACATGGAGGAACCCTGTCTCTTTGGACTCCGTGGACGATCAGCGCTGGTGGAGCGCCGGGTTGTGAGAGGCTTTATGGTCTCGGGGATGAGTGAATGACACCGGTGGTGTGCTGGGATCTCGGGGGCTTACGGTGCTTTCCCCACAAACTTAAACAACAACGCCACTTTTCAACATTTCCCTCAAAACAAGCCTTCTCCCACTCATGCGCACAGGCGAAATGATGCAAGAGCAGAAGTAGATACTTCTGCAGTGACCGCGGAAGCTGCACACGGGGTCACCGAGGGGTCTGGTGTCGCCCTCGCTCATTGACGTGTGAAATTCTTAGAATCTGTGACGCGCGCATCTGCGACGTGTGAAAATGCTGAACGCTAGAAGTATAGAGAATTGAAAAGTTGTGAGGCACTCAAAGGAAGATCAAGAGCGAGCAAAACAGGTGATTGGTATGCTGTCCAAGCTACAAGTATTGTACAGTGTATTGTACAGTACATGTTGCGTCCAGGTTACAACATCAACTCAGATGGCACCGTAAAACTTCGCGGTCGTGCATGGAATCTAAAACCTCGTCTTAGAGATGATGAACCCCTGGCAGAGTGAACTTCAGCGGTTGGAACAAGTAAGAGAACTAGCGCCACAAGAAATCGGATGGAGGACAACGAATGGCCTATCTGATCGTAGTACACTTGATGTTGATATCGCGTTCTCAACCGGCTAACATCGTCCACCGATTTCCCACTATAGATCCAATCTCGACATGAACGGGTCGTAATACACTTGCAGTCGGGGCTCTTCTTCAGCGCATCGGTAGATCATGTCGTTCGCTCCCAAAACATGCCTTTTATTCTCAATGATGAGTATCGCCATCAACGATTACCCAGCTCGCGGTGGGAATGTGCATGCCCGGTATCACAGTCTTTATTTCTTGCGAGCTTGAAAACTCTCGATTGGGAAGCGACAACGTCTTACAAGAAAGCGCAGGAATAAAGTGTGACGGCAGCAGATAGCGTTGGCAGCGCCCGATTTCGCATTCCAAGTGGGTGCAAGCAACAAGGAGACCACAGGTGAGCGGATGAAGGTGGAAACTGATGGGAGGAAATGGAGGACGAGCGACAGCCGCGGGCAGTTTCTCCTTTGTACGTCTCACATTACTAGAATTTCTTGCGCGGATCCTACAGTAGATCGGTTTGCGAGAGTGGAGCTTCAACTTGTCAAAATACTCAGAAACCCACTAAGACGGTCATGAAGAAGCCATAGTACCTGTCTTGAGTGCGTCTCCCGACTGGTTGTCCCGGACCAAGCTCGGTCTTGATGTACTGTCGAGTCTTCTCGGTCTCGAGCCGCTGTCGGAGGGATGAACTTTGTGAGATGTATACTGTACACAACCCACTGACTGGATCGCCAGGAGGCCCTCGTGCCGATTCTTAGTACGACTTGATCCGGATATGTCAATTCTGTTAGCCTGATGCGCACACGCCTTATTGCGTCCGTAAATGAGATTTGTTGTAGTCTGACTTCCAAACCAATTCAAGGCGAACCCAACATTCCTCTTATTATTAAGATTCTATTGCTTATGGTTAGTTATGCTAAATTTCTAGCCCCACGTAGCCACATAGCTTCGACTCGTGCGTCCAAGAACTGGTCGTAGTACTTGATGTTGACATTACTGCTCAACGCATTCCCGGTGAGTGTGTCCAGCCCCAACGTCTTCTTGACGTCGTCCACGGATTTCCCACTATAGACCCAGTCCTGAGCTTGTCTTGTCATGAACAGGTCGTAGTACTTGTAGTTGGGACTCTTCATCAGTGCATCGCTGGACAATTTGCTGAGACCCAACGACTTCTTTACCTCGTCGATAGACTTGCCTTTGCCGACCCAAGCCAGCGCTTGCCAGCCCATGAACTCATCGATGAACTTGAAGTTGATGTGGGACGTCAAGGCCTCTCTTTTGAGTTTGCTGAGTCCCATCGACGTCTTCACTTGACTCACACTCCTGCCCTCCATCACCCACTTCATCACCCGTTGATGCATGTAGTCGTCGTGGGTCTGGGCGACTCGAATGACCCTCGTGGCCTTCTCCCAAATTTTATCCACTCGACCTTGCAGGAACTGGTCGTAGTATTTGACATCAGGGTACCGACTAAGCGCACCAGACGACACTTTATCCAGCCCTAAAATCTGCTTCACTTCGCCTGGGGTCTTCCCCGAGTACAGCCAGCCTGTCACTCGACCGGCCATGTATTGCTCGTAGTATTTGAAGTTTTCGCTGGCCTTCAGCGCCTCACTGGACAGCTTGTCAAGCTGCAGACTCTTCTTAACGTCGTCAACGGAATTTCCACCACCAAGCCAATACCGAACCTTCGACTGCATGAACTCGTCGAAATACTTGAAGTTCTCGGTCGACGTGAGCGAAGCTGCCGGTGACTCTTCGAGTCTCAGTACCTTCTTGACGTCGTCGATGGAGTTGTCAGATTTGGCCCGATTCAGCATCTCGCTCTTCATGAACTTGTCGTAGTACTTATAGGTTAGTCGGGTCCTGATAGCCTCAACCGAGAGCTTGTCCAGTCCCAGCATCACCTTTACGTCGTCGATGGACTTTCGAGACTCGATCCAGTGCGCGATTTTCTTGTTCATAAAGGCGTCGAAATGCTTGAACTTGGCGCTCGCCTTGGCCGCTTCGGCCGACAGTTTGTGCAGCCCCAACTTCTCCAGCACGTACTCGACGGATTTGTCCTGCTTGAACCACTGATTCATGTTGGTCTTGGTAGTTTTTAAGCTCGAGGTGACTTTGGAGACGGCAGCTTTGAGCTTGGAGGATACTCCGATGGCTCTCTCTTCGGACTCTTGCGTGTCTTGGTCAATGTCGCCAAAGTTGTAGACACTGCTGTCAACCCTTAAACGCCTCCCGTTGAAGTTGTGGAAGTCTAGAGGATTCGGTGTATCTTGATAGGAGGTCGTCGTCGATATGTGTATTCGCTCCGCAGTTGAAAAAGATTGGTTTTAAGTGAACCGAACATCACTGCGAGAACTGCATGACGAAGGCGCATATTTGGACCGAGGAAGTGGAACTTGACGACGATCTGGCGTGTTGAGAAGTAAAGCGAACTGATGACCTCATGCTCACTAAGGCAGATGCGACGGAGGCAAATGATGAATGTTCTCTCGGATGAAAGCGTGCTTCGCAAGCATTCGATTGGTCCGAAACCCTCTTCCTTCACTTAAACGAGCACTTCTCAATTTACAGATGCTTGCCGAGCGACGTTAGCACAGCCTTATTTTAATCTTACCTATGCTCTATGTGCAGTGCACCTTGCCTGGATGTTTGCCACTGCTTCTATTGCTTCACGCTACTTTGAAACTTTAAACAGTTGATCGCAAGAGAGGCAGCAAAATGCATTCCTACCACAATAACATTTTCGCATAGAACGAGTGGATGTTGGAAACCTAGATCCATTACAAGTATTACGAGGAACTCGGGTAGCTCCGACGGTTGGAAAATCACTCACTCGCCTACAATCCAACGGCGTGTGATGAAGCCGCAATGAAAATGAATGACACTGAAGCGTATTCTTCGAACTTAGACGTCTTAATGCTTAGTGTCAACGCTGGACGCGCTCTAACAAGTCAACACGACAACAAATATACTGTTGGTGCGATCGTAGGACTGCAACATGTCGGTGTCTCAACTGGAGATATCGGTGGGCTGTCAGGTTTATGTGAATTTTTGAGCATCCCGTAAACAATTCCTGTTAGCAATTTTGCACCATGCCTACTGTTGACCTTATGACACACCTAGAGATTTGCAGATACCAATGATAGAGGAAGTGTTGGAGCTTGAGAGGAGGAAATTGAATTGATTAACTGTTTAGCGGATTTCTCGTCTTAAGGTGATAAGCTATCTATCCGTGAGAGTTACGTTCGTGTCGTCCACATGTGGTGCATGGGTTCCGGGATATTATTTTCTGGCGGATCAAAACCAAGTTTTTGCAGCACGCGGACCACAGTAGCGCGGTTGCAATGAAGCTCATGTGCGTGTTGGTAGAGGAATTGGTAGTGCATCTTGAACGAGTTCAGCAGATTGAGAATATTTGGCCCTTCAGCTGTCGTTTCCTGGAAATGAATGTCGTTCCTGAGCCGCCATGTTGCATGAAACACAATCGCCGTGTAGATCCTCCATAGAAGTATCAGTTCTTTGTGTTCACTTCTCCAGTTCCTACGGAGGTCTTGCAATCTTGGGAAGAGTAGCAACCTCCAGCTTAGGTCGACGCAAAAGAACCTCGACCACCGGCTCCATAGTTCGCTCCACATTAGTTCTAATGACGGGCACGTGAAAAACAGTGTTCTACCGTTTCGGTATCTTGGCATTCCGGACGAACGCAGTTTTGGATGGTAGGATTTAGTTCTCTGAGGAAGTATAGTCGTGAACCGACTGTGAGGTCTCTGGAGCACATTCGTACTATCACATCATGAATTACCGCAACTTGCTCCACCAAATTGGGGTGAATAACACCTTCTGCAGTGTTTTTCTTCTGTTGTAGTGAATCGACTCCGGGGCTGGCCATTCAATTCTGTTCCACTCCCGTAGCAAATGTCTCCACCACAAAGGTAGCATGCTCGACCTCCAGCCCGCTGGTTTCGGTGGGTTTTGAAGTAAGAAATCACTCAATCGCGGGCGGGTGAAGTTGCCATAGCGTAATTGGATCATGTAGAGCATTGGGCGATACCATACGTTGTCATCTTCGTCTGGGTGTGTAGTAATCGCTAATACAATTTTCTGGAGAAGTTGAAAGTGTTGGCGACGAATAACAGTAGCTACATCAAGAACCCCGATGCCGTATGCTTCGCGTGGCCTCACAGCCAGTCCTTTTGAATGATACTTATCCCAGATTTTCCAGTGCTTACGCGGTTGTATAACACGTACCTATTCACAATGCCTTGCCAGCGTTTGATGAACCGGGTCGGAATCGTCACAGAAGCTGTGAAATACCACAGCAATGACAAAATCTCTGCTTGGGCGATCAACCTTCGGCCGATTAGGGTTCTCGCTCGGCCTTTCCAAAGTTGGAGCCGCTTAATCAATTTTTGTCGAGTTGATTCGCCACCAATGTTCGTAGTTCGAAGAACTATGCTTTATTCGATCTGCCGCAGTACAGTTGTCCCCACGGTACTCTCTCCGAAAAAATACCGGTATTGACAGACCAAGTCAAACTTGATTGGTTGATAATATAATTATCGCTTTTTGATTGGTTGGAAATGCCCAGGGTGGGCATTGAGAAGTGTTCGATGGTACTTCGGTTTTGGACCAGCCGTTTCGTGTGCACCACACTGATGAGTTACCTAAGACGTTTCACGTCGGAATTGCCGACCTCGGAGGAAGTAGTAAACGCAGTGAACCCGGCGTGTCCTTTTTCCCTTGTAAAAGGTAAAAGGACTTCAATTTCAACAAAGAATGACAACCCCGACGGTAGTCAACGACGTCCAGTCGTTGATTCGCTGCGCCGCGAGCACCTCCCAGCTAGGTGGTCAAGCATCCTCGGCGATCCGAACCAGGTACGGCAGCAGCATTGGAGCATGGTGGTGTCATTCGCAGCGTAGCAGTGGGCTAATGTGAGTCGTTTCATGCAGGTGGCGCAGCGAGCACCTCCCAGCTAGGGGCCAAGCATCCTCGGCGATCCGAACCAGGTATGGCAGCAGCATTTGACTGCAGTGGGGATGCGTTTGTTAAGCTAACGTTGGGGATGATGAATGGCGTGTAGTAATGGCGTCACCTGCGACGCAGGAAAACGATGAAGACGACTTGCTTGCACACTTGGATCTTGCACACCAGAGGGAGAAAGCCGCTGCTAAGAGGCAGTTATCGAGGGCTCGTAAAAGGCAACGAACAAGTTATACAGCTGAATGCTCTGACCGTATTCCTGTCAAGTACTTTGCGCCGATCACTGAGGAGGAGAGAATTCATTGCATGGATTTACTTCGCAGTGCTCTGAGTGCCGAAGGCTTAGATGAGGCCGTGTGTGCTGTTTGTGACCGCGTAGTGCTAATCAGAGACATGGAACGAAAGGATGGATCCGACTGGAGATACATGGAAGTATTACGTAAAATTTTGGGGGTAGCTGGTAGTGATATTCCGCAGCTACTTTTGAAGCAATACGAAGCCCCGCCTTTGATTCCCAGCCTGGAAAATGTACTGGTTTCACCTCGTGGTATCCAGTGCTATTTGAATGACAGTGGCCACCCATGCTCATGGGTGAATGTGTGTAAAGAGTGCGAAGCTTTTATCCGTCGGCGAAAACTGCCGAAGTTTGCTATTGCTAATGGCTTTTTCGTGGGAACTTTGCCTGATCACTTGAAGGGGCTAACGATTCCTGAGCGGATGATGACCCAACTAAGCTCCACTGCAGCTACGACACGGGTGATGCGTGGTGGGCGCCATAGATGTATCCGTTCCCACTGCCTAGCGTTCGATTGCACCCCAGGGCCACCTGTTTCTCGGTTGCCACGGTCGCTTGCAGACGTCACGTCGTATCGAGTAGTCATGGTCGGTGATTTCACAGAAGGACAGATTCGCAAAGTTCGGAAGATGCATCAAATTCGGAATGGTGTTGTACGTGACGTAATGAGCTTTTACAAAACGCACAACATTTTGTATGAAGATGTTATGTGGAATGACGACTTTGTAGATATTGATTGTTCGGATGAGTCAATTGAAGGCCACTTTGTGGAGCATGTAGATGATAATGAGGGAGAGCTGGATGATACTATGGACACTGAACAACAAAACATCCGAGGTCATTCGGATGCATGGCGGGTGATTTGCGAAAATGACGAAGAAAGTGTAATTGAGCGTCGCGTCGGACTGACGGAGGCTAATCCATCTCCTCCACTCACACAGGACCACCCTGCTGTTGTGGAAGTAGAAGGGTCCCCAGACGCGGAACGAGTGTTCCTGGTTCGTCGTTCCGATCATATTTTCTAATGATATCTCTGGAGACCTTTTCGCTAGACTATTCCCTCACTTATTCCCGTTTGGAAGAGGCCATCCTGGTGAGATTCGACGCATTCCTGTATCGGCCAAAGCATGCCTAAAGTATTATATCGAACTAAGTGGACGGCAGTTTGCCGAGGACGAGCTATTTACACTAGTGGCTTTTGATCGAATCTCAGTGCGAAACATGTTTATTCACAACGCCGTCCGGTGCAAACGTTTTCCACGAATATTTGAAGGATATGAGACTATTGGCATCGAGCAACTTGGTAATGCTCTGCTCACGAACGAAAGACGGCGCCAAGGGTGTTTGCCAAGAGCTGCAACAAGCCATCCGACTGAAAATGGCTTCTTGAAGACTGTCGAGATCGCCACGCGATCAATTTGGGGTAGCAATGCTGAGCGATCGCAGTGCAGACGAAAGGCATTTGCATGCCAGGCGCGCTTCGGCCAACCAGCGCTGTTTGTCACGCTGACGCCTAACTCAGACAACTCATTTGCTATGGCTCAATACACTGGGATTTCATCAGTTGGAACGCTTTTTGATATACTGGACGCTCGTATGCCAACCAAGGCAGAGCTTCGAGAGGCCAGTCTAGGGAATGATTGCGCTTCTACGAGGTTATTCATGAGGCACGTGGATGCATTTATTAGGATTGTGTTGGGAATTGACCCTACGACTGGCAGGCCGACGGGACATCGAGGATTATTTGGTAATGTGGAGGCATACTTTGGTATGATAGAGACGCAAGGCCGAGGATCCCTTCACATTCACTTTCTGATCTGGCTGAAGGGGTGTCCATCGAATTCAGCAGCAGTTGACAAAATTTTGCAAAGTGCGGAAGCCGACAACTTTCGTGAATCTGTTGCAGCATACACAGATAGTATTGTTAGCAATGAACTTCCTGTCGACTTGGCAAAACACTGTTGCTCAACGTGCGGTGCTTCCTTTGCTGACTTGATTGCACTTTCAATACCAGAGATGGCGCACAGAGATCCCCAGGCTGGAATATATTCTGCAAAGCGAAAACAGACGATCAAAGAACCAGAGCTTTTGCAGTGCAGCATCTGCAAAAGCAAATTTAGCTCACAACATGCTTTGCGTAGCGCTCTACTTCAAAGTCGTCCGATGCACTGGCCTCCATGGCAACGCCCACTCTCAACAGACGAAATTGTGAAGCAAGCAAAAATGAATTTGTGTGCCGAAACACAGGGCGAGAAGCATTTGACGTCATTGAAGAGCGCGAAAAATTGCTGGATAGCTTGAGCACTGAGAATGATCTGAAAAATGAAAGTGGACTGAGTCCTGCTGAAGCTGCCTACTTCCTCGAGCAAGCCAATGATCTGCGAATGGGGTGGTGCAAAAGCGACGACGATCCCTTCCAGAATGACTATCTGACTCGGTTAGTGGAGATGCTGCCTCCGCTGGTATCCGATTCCCGGATGGCGAAAGAATCGATAGATTACATGGTTTCTGTGCTGGTTTTATTACTGAATCAACACTGGTGGGGTCATGCGAACAGCTGCTTTAAGCGATCTAAAGCAACAGGCAGTGCAAACCTGTGTCGATACTTGTTTCCAAGACAAAGAGTGGATCGCACACGATTCGGTTCGTCAGGCGTTGAGATGAAGAGATCACCAGGGCACGAATTCATCAATGGCTTCAATTATACAATCATGGCAACTTTTAAGTGCAACCATGATATTCAAGTACTGCTAGGAGGGCGTGAGGCAACTGACCGAATCTACTACTGCTGCAAATATGTAACGAAGTATCAGAATCACTTGGACTCCATCGTTCCTGTTGCCTTATCTGCACTTTCGAGACGGAAGAAGAAAGAAATGGAAGAAATTCCTGCGGTCCCGGATGCGCAAGATCGATTAGCAGCATCTCGCAAACGAGTAGCATCGATGGTGTATGCTCTGACTAACCGCCAAGAGGTGGCTGGCCCGCTGGCTGCGCTGTACCTGTATCGTGAATCATGCTGTTACTCGAGCACTGAGTTTGCAGTATTACCACTTGGGGATGTCGTTCGACAGCTGTGTGAGCTAGACGAGTACACTTGCTCGGTTGTCAATGAAAGAAACTCAGAAAACACGGCATCTTTCCGGGCGGTGTCATTTCTTGATGATTACATTTATCGGCCAGATACCTTGATGGAGATTAATTTGTACGAGTTTGTAATGCGCTATTATCGCCAAAAGGGGCCATGTACACCTCGCGCGAAGCTAGGATTCTTAAGTCAGCATCCACTCCATCGAAGCCACCGCCTTGCCTGCCGCTACGAGGAGGTCGTACCTATTGTACAAGGCTTTCGGTTGCCATACGTTGACGACAAGTCATCATCAGAGATCAGAAGCAAGCACGCTGTATTATCTTTGGTGTTGTTCAAACCTTTCCGATCTCTAGAAGACCTCATTGGCGTTATGGAAAACTCAGATGAGTTATGGTTGAATGCTTTTAGTGTGTGGAAAAAACTCGCAGTGAATTCGTTAAAACAATTATGAAGAATATGAACGACTATCAGCAAGCTAGTATGCAGAATAACGAATCCAGGGCTTCCGTGGCTGACAAAGACGAAACTGCAAGTGATAACGAGGGGGACGATGAGCTGTTTGGCAAAGACGACGGCTTTGACGCGAACGATGTTTGCTTGAACACCGACGAAAGCTTTCCTGATCTTTGGGAACTTGATGAAGCGAAGATTGTTGAAGCGAAGTCTTTAAACCCGTCCATCTGTCCGACGTCTGCTGTTCCTGATGGCCGAATAGCTCACATTCTAGATGCATTTTCACAATTTGACATGCTTCGAGGTGCTATGGCTGAAACCACCACCAGGTCAAGAGCTAGTACGTCGGTGGAAGGTATTCCGCCGCTTGATTATATGCGCGAATGGATAAAAGACGCTGATACAGACAATGCCATTGTTGCCCCCACTCAAGCAGCGAAAACTGAGCAAGATACTACGGTGATTGAACTGCTTAACGAAGCATTACGTGAGCCAAATATGAACTGGACGCCTCCAGCGATGGATAATTCCGGGCCGCCAACTACGATGAAGCAGTGCGCTAGTATTACTGACATTTCAAAGGCGTTTACGTTGAATGAAAGGCAGCACTACGCTGTCAAAAAATTGGAATGGCACTGCTGACTAGATGGAAAAATGCTGAGGCGTCATTTTACCTGAACAAAGAGGCAGAAAAGCGGCTACAAGCCGACCAGCTGCAAATGTTTCTAGGAGGCGAGGGTGGCACAGGCAAAAGTCGTGTGATTGGCGCCATTGAGGCTTTGTGCACAAGTTGGGGAGGACCAGCAGCATTGTAAAGACCGCAATGACCGGGAAAGCGGCAACAGTCATCGGCGGACGAACGCTAGCTAGCGTTTTGTTGCAGCTTCAGCGGGGAAGTCAATTGAGACCGTAATGAATCTGGATGTGATCGTTGTCGATGAAGTCTCAATGATGAAAAAGTCCCAGCTCACACAGCTAGACACAGTGCTTCGGAATGCAAAAAGAATACCTAGTGTTGCGTTTGGAGGAATTCACGTAGTGCTAGTTGGAGATTTTTGCAGCTGCCTCCAGTAGGCGGGGACCCAATTTATCGTGACCCTGGACAGAAACCAAAGTGCACCGCTAATGAAATTGCAGGCTATGAGCTTTGGCGTGGGTTTCAAGACGTGATAGTGTTGGAGGAGTCAGTTCGATTTCGACTCGATCCAGAGTGGGGTAATGGCTGCCATAATGCTCGACGTGGCGTTTGGAGTCCTGAGTTTGTATCCATTATTAATTCCCGTGTCATTTCGCGAGAAGATTCGCAAGAGAATTGGATTTCAGATGATCAGGTGACGAAATTTGTGACCCCCGACAACTCCACAAGGTTGGCTATTAACAATTTGTTCACAGCGTCCGTAGCTAAAGCTTTGCCTAGTGCTGAGTACCCTGTCCGGGTGGTGGCCAATTTCAAAGGCAAATTGGCTGCACTAAGCCTTGCAGAAGTGAAAATGGTGATGCGTCTCCCCGATTCAAAGTTTGGCCGAATGCCGCCGTATTTAGACTTGATTGTGGGCATGCCAGTTCAAGTGACGCAAAACATCAGACCGCAGAAAATGGTTGCCAATGGAACACTGGGTGTATTGGAATCTATTATTTATGAGCCCGATACAACCTTTCGACTCGTGCACGATAGTGTAGCGAACATGGTGGTTAAAATCCCAAATGTTCCACCACCAGCAGTGCTAGTTCGCATTAAGCGGGGAGATTTGGCTGCACCAATGCAAGGGTCCAATGATTCTGAGTTGTTTCCGTTTTCTTTGACTCCCAAGCGTATAGTCAATGCCACATTTCACTCGCGGGAAACTCAAATGGGTTTCCTCGTGAACTTACTGTTCGCATCCAGCAGTTTCCCCTTGTGTGTGCAGTCTCGTCGACCGTATACAAGGTCCAAGGCGAAACGCTGGACCGAATGGTTGTTACGGAGTGGAAGTCCTCGAATGCTATATCAAACAAGCGCCAGCAGCCGTATCTACTTGTCTCTAGAGTTACATCACGGTCTGCATTCGTGACGCTTTGTCCGATTACTCGTGAAATCATACAGTGGGCTCGCCCACCGACAGATGCTCTTGATGAAGAAGATCGACTTCTAGCTTTGAGCAATCGTACTATCCAGAAACTGATGAACTAAAAGTTGCCACAAGTTTTTGTTTTATATTATGAATGGTAATATTAGCTGGTACCCGTCTACCTGCTTCTTGCTTTACGCACCATCATCGTCTTCTTCTCCCATGAGATCAGTGGTTGCGCATGGTTTGTGCAGTCGGGCTTGGTCCAGAAGATTCTCTGGCGGTCGAACCTGGATGTTACGACGGAACCCAAATACTCCCTGAAGCCCTTTCAACGCTGCGTTTGTGCTACATGACCGTAAACGACAGCGCAACAGAACAGCAGCGTCTAGAGCAGGACACTTACGGCGTAGACCACACAATGTGGCACTGCTACGCATCTACTCCACATACTTTAAGGTGCTGACGTATCTTCGTGTGCTTCATGGACATACTCACATTGTTGATTAGTTGACTAGATGAAGTGAAGATCCTTCACGGAAGGACATACCGTCGATCTATGTAGCCCAGTAATGGACGAGTAAGCAAACTATCGATTGGATACATTCATTGTACTCATACGGTTAAGAAATGTAAGATTGGTGAGCTAAGAATTTGACGTCACGATGTGTAAATGCGCACTCAGTGCTCATCAACAGCCCTTGCTAAACCGTCAGCACCCGCGAACGGTTAAAGAAAAATTGATGGTACCGATTGAGATGTCTGCGGAGCGCGTCCGGGTCGGTGCCTCTGAAGGGGCAGTTCCAGACAAAGCAGAACACGTCGTCGACATCGCTCGTATCGTTGACAAAGGCAACCATTATCGGCTGAGGAAATTGTGGGCGCAGATACAGTGGGGTATCGACGTATCCGAGCAGCCCGACGTGGTTGTCGTTACCACCTGCACTAGCGAAAGCAAAGTCGCCTCTCGACAGCAGCACGTCGCCTCTGTTCAGCTCGATAATTTGCTGCTCCGAGCGAAGTGCAACGTGGTTATTCCATCCGTACCCATAAATGTAAGTACGGTCTTGCGCGGCCACGAAAATGCATCCTGGAACAGAGCTCACGTTCCCAGAATCAACCCTCGCGGTCGCGAACTCGCGGCGAACGGGTTGGTCTTCGGCACCGCGAGTCGTCCTAAGGATCCGCCACTCCTTCACCGAGGCCATAGCGAAGAACGAGCGGTAGTGACGCTCGAAATACTCCGACAGAGGTTCCGACTCATTGTCAGGAACGCGAGCACGTAGGCGATGCTCATCGTGCAGCACTCCATCCCAGGTGTCATGAATCCACAAAACTTCGCCGTCTTCGGCCATCGCGCGTTTGTGTCGGTCATTTCAACGGGGACGGCGTGGTATAGGACGAGGTATCCTCGAGTCTTGAGGCGTTGTCTGGCGAACATGGGGTCTTGCGAAGGCGTCAAAATGAAAAGTAAGTCCCCTGCATAGAATGCCAGCGCGGCCCGAAGGGAGGGCTTACCCAGTGCAATTAGGCTCGAAGTGAGGATAGACTGTTGCATACACAGTATGCACAGTAGGAATCGAAGTCTGCGTACATTCTTGGTGGCACTGCCACCTTTAAACAACTGCATATTGGCGTTACCTTGAAGCGCGGCTTTGAAGTCCCTGTGGCGATGCTTAGTTGAAGTAAGATCTGGTGCCTACAGTGGCGGTGCTTAAATAATAAGTGTTGGAGTACGTGTGGACCATAGTGATGATGTCACTACTCGTACCTGCCAAAGAAATCTGCTACGGTCAGAAGTGTAGATAGATGCGCAGGAACAAAAGAGATAGGTCTCGAAAAGCATGATTTTGTGTCGCTGTCTACATTAATCACAAATCTACATACCAGCACCTATTGCACATTTATTCGAAAATCGGAAATGATCAACCAGAAGGTAATGTTCTCTACACATCATCTTAACTTCAGCTAGTATTCGGCCTAAATTGGAGGAGCATATGTCTGTAAATCCTGTATTCGGCACACCATCCTGATCAAAAGTATGCACAACCAACGCCTCAACTTGACCAGCAACCTGACGTCAGTTAGACGTCCTGGCTCAGAGCGATGCTCTGGTTGAAGTTGAAGTGGCATGTTTCCTTTTCAAAAGGTATTCGGGACTTGCGCAGCTCGGCTCTGGTTAATGAACTTATCAACCAATCAATTAGACATCCGACAGCTAAGTAGGGCTGAGCCTTTTGGTTACATTATTGGTGCATATTGGCGTATATTGTATGTAGTATGTATAAACCCTCTGCAAGCTCACTTTTAAATTCACCTATGCCTGGAAAGCTCAAGCGCGTTGGCAGGTCGGCCAAAGCGACAGCTATGGCCGACACGACCGGTGGATGCCGCAAGACCTGCCAATGTTGCATCTACGTGTACACGTACGCGTACACGCACACCGACACCAACATCGACGCATACGACGATGCCAACGCCCCCGCCCCCACAACACCGACGGAGACGGCGATGTCGATGCCCCCGTCGACGCCTTTGTCAACTCCACCGACGTATACGGCAAACGCGATCGATGAACCGCACGGGAGATCGACTTCGCTCCAAGACAAAGCCCATACCAGCGCCTACAGCAGCTTTTAGCAGCTCGATCAAGTGGCACGTCTCGACGGATCGTCACGTC